>PVJI01006657.1:0-84180 GCA_004026765.1 Micronycteris hirsuta | reverse complement strand
TCTGGCAGTCCAATGATCCGTATGTTTGGACGTTTGCAGATGTCTTGGAGGTTTCTGAGCCCCTCCTCCATTTTTTGAATTCTTGTTGCTTCATTCTTTTCTGGTTGGATGTTTTTTTCTTTCTGCTGGTCCACTCCGTTGATTTGAGTCCCAGTTTCCTTATCTCTATTGGTTCCCTGCAGATCTCTCCTCATTTGTTGAAGCAAGTTCATTAATTTTTCGTCGAATTCTGAAAGCATCCTTATTACCAGGGATTTGAACTGTGCATCTGATAGGTTGGCTATCTCTTGGTCGGTTAGCTCTGGGGTTTTGATCTGTCCCTTTCTTTGGGCCATTTTTCCCCCCTCGGTGAACCTGTTACTGTAAGGGGGGCGGAGTCTTGGGGCTCCTCTGTGCAGGGAAGTTCCCCGTAGTTGTGCTGGGACCATAGCCTCTGGGGGCGGGGCCTGAGCGCACAATGGCGCCTTCTCCGCTCTCCGCACCCACACCGCCTCCTGCAAGCACTTCGGGCCCCTCTGCGCTGGCTCCGGGGGTCGCTCCGGGGTCGGTGGACGGGCTGCACAGCTCCAATCCCCTGAGGGTCTCCCCAGCGAACTTTCCTGTGAGGCCCGGCGTTCCTCCGGCCACGGACTCCACCCCCTCACCTGCTCTCGATCTGCGCCATTGAGTTGCGCCCCGCCTTCCCCCAGGTTCTCTCTGCACACGAATGCAGACCTGCTGAGTCCACCGGTCTCTCGGCCCTGCTGGGTCTGGATGAGCCGGGTGAAGACCGAGCTTCAGTCGTCCCCGTCTGGGTGTGCTTCAGTCCCGCCCGCGGGGACCGCCCCTCCAACCGCGGACCTTCTGTCTGCTCACCTGCTCGCCGCGGAGTCGCTGAGCGCTCTCCCTTCGCTCTGCATCTTCTGGCTCACCAAACTTGATGAATGTATCTTCTTTAATTCCTTGGTTGTCGGACTTCCTCTCAATATGATTTTCTGTCAGATCTGGCTGTTTTTGGATGTGTAGATTTCTGTTTTTTTCCCTTGTTTGGCTGTGCGAGGTGGTACGGTGCATTCACCTATGCCGCCATCTTAGGAAGTCCTGCTTCTTCTTCATTGAGTTTTGGAACATTATATTTTTCTAGAAATTTGTCCATTTCACCTAGGTTTTCAAATTTCTTGGCATATAGTTCTTCATAATTATTTCTTACGATTCTTTGTATTTCTGTGGTATCAGTTGTAATCTCTCCTCTTTCATTTCTGATTGTGTTTATTTGGGTCCTCTTTTTTTCTTGATGAGCTTGTTTAAACGCTTGTTGATTTTGTTTATCTTTTCAAAGAACCAGCTCCTAGACTCATTGATACTTAGAACTGTGCTTTTAGTCTCTATGTCATTTAATTCTGCTCTGATCTTGGTTATTTCTTTCCTTCTACTTGCTCTAGGTTGTCTTTGTTGTTGTTCCTTGAGTTCTTGTAGCTGTAGGGTTAGGTTGTTTATTTGAAATGTTTCTATCTTTTTTTAGGTAGGCCTGTATTGCTATGAACTTCCCTCCTAGGATGGCCTTTGCTGTGTCCCATAAGTTTTGAATTGTTGTGCATTCATTTTCATTTGTTTCCAGGAAACTTTTTATTTCTTCCCTAATCTCATTCTTGACCCATTCATTTTTTAATAGCATGCTGTTCAAATCTTCATGAGTTTGAGTGTTTTAGGGTTTTTTCCTTGAGGTTGGTTTCTAGTTTCAGTCCCTTGTGGTCAGAGAAAATGTTTGATATGATTTCCATTTTCTTGAACTTGTTGAGGCTTGTTTTCTGTCCTATCATGTGGTCTATCTTTGAAAATGTTCCATGTGCATTTGAAAAGAATGTGTATTTTGCTTCTTTGGGATGAAAGGCTGTATATATATCATTTAAGTATATTTCATCTAGGGTATTGTTCAATGACACAATATCTTTGTTGATATTTTGTTTGGAAGATCTGTCGATTTTTGACAGTGAAGTGTTAAGATCTCCTACTATGACTGTGTTGGTGTCAATATCTTTCTTGAAGTCCTCCAAGATTTCCTTTATGTATTTGGGTGCTCCTGTGTTGGGTGCATATATATTTACAATGTTTATGTCTTCTTAGTGGATTCTTCCCTTGTGTATTATGAAGTGACCTTCTCGGTCTCTTTTTATGGCTCTTCTTTTGAAGCTATTTTGTCTGATATGAGTGTTGCTACCCAGCTTTTTTTTTTCCTGTCCATTTGCTTGGAATATTTGTTTCCAGCCCTTCACTTTCTTTAGTGTTTAAATTCAACATATAAGTTACTAAATTGATCAAGTACTTAACATCTTTTTAAAAAAAGCTTTAATTACGTTTAACCTTTAGAAGCCATAATGTATAGTGGAAAGGGCCTGGGCTTTGGGGATGTGCAGTCCAGGATTTGTATCTCTGTCCACTACTTTTGGCTGTGTGACTAAGTGTACCCAGTCTCCTATTTTGTCTGAACATCCATTTAAAATTAATTTAAATGCTGCTGCTTCTGATATTCAATGTTTCTACTGAAAACACAGGGAACAACAAGCCCTTGTCCTCAATCTCTCCCCCGCATGCCCCAACCGCTAACTCCCTTATGAGAAAGAAGGTCCTCTCCTCTACTCCAACCTTTTCTGAAACTGGTGGGGAGAGTCACATTGGAAGAAGGACCAGAAGCTGTCTGCCACCAGCTGAGTCACTGTGCTTCCATCCCATAGAATTTGGAGTCTGGAATGACAGCTCCAGACCTGGGCAACCTCTTCCTACACACAGGCTTACTGGCTTAAGAAACCTGCAGCCTTGTTCAGGGGGGTGTTGGCATCATGTATTCCTCATCTGACCCTGAACTAGAGTCTGAACTAGAAGATGATGTTCTGACTGCCTTGTCTTCGAGGGGATAGAATTAAAGCTAGCTTTTGTGGCTGCTTTGTTTGGAACTGTGTTTTTTATAGAGGGCCCTTCCTTTGCTAACGTGGTTGAAATTTTCTTTGAGGACTTACTGACCTCTAAGATGACATTGCTGAGACCGCTACTGGTTGATTCATTATAAGACTCAGACTTTAAGGAGGAACTGGGACGATATTTTCCATGAATGTCCACACCACCTTGCCTTTTGGCTTTAACCAGGCTGTTTCTAGCAGGAGACCTTTTTGGAGAACTAGACTTCTAGACAGTCCACTTTTTGACTGTCTGTACTTTAGGAGACTTGGGATTCTTTGTCTATTTTCTATATACACATTTCTTCTATTTCTTTGGTGATTTTTTTTTGTCTCTTCTTCATCATCATCTACTACATTACATGTGGCTTTGTTTTTCCTCTTTTTTTCTCCTCACACTCTGATCTGTGACAGTTTTTGGTTCTAGATCCAAGGTGTCCTCAATGTTGTTCTCTTCCCTCTTCCAATGCTTCTTTGTTTCTACAATCAGTTTCTTCATCTTCTTCCAACTTAAATGACTGCTTCTTTGCTTTTGTAGGTAAGAAATGCATACCATCACCATTACAAACTCATCTACTATTATCCAGAATCCAGCAGAAACACACAAGAAGGACTACAGTCTCTTACCACTGTTGGCAGCTGTTCAAGTTGGAGAAAATATTCATTTAAGCTTTTGGAATTAACATCCAATTATTCACCTGATGTCTTTGACTACAAGGAAGGAAAAATATTAATCCAGAGACCCAGCAAATAGATATAGAAATTCTTTCATCCTTACCTGCCATGAAAGAACCTGGGAAATTTGATTTAGTTTACCACAATGAAAATGGAACTGAGGTAATGGAGTATGCTGTGACACAGGAGAAAGGGATCACTGTTTTCTGGAGAGAGTTGATTGATCCAAGACTGACTGCTGAACCTTCGAATAACACATCAAGTACAGAGCTTGCCTGAGTAGGACATCTCCACCTCATAGTTTATAAATTCCTCATTTGTAAAAGTGACTATAACCTGAACTTTTAAAAAAGACGTGGAAATTGTATGCAATTTTTTTTGTTATCTTCACTTTACTGAATAGGACAAAATATCTACCTCATCATTTAAAATATATGGGTGAGTTGCCCTGGCTGGTGTAGCTCAGTGGATTGAGCACAGGCTGGGAACCAAGCAGTCCCGGTTCGATTCCCAGTCGGGGCACATGCCTGAGTTGCGGGCCAGGTCCCCATGAGGGCCATGTGAGAGGCAACCATACATTGCTGTTTCTCTCCCTCTCTTTCTCCCTCACTTCCCCTCTCTCTAAAAATAAATAAAAATAAATCTTTAAAAAAAATATATGGGTGTGTTGCTTTCTAGAACTTTTTTTCAGGTTTATTTTTAGTAACGAAAATTTAAAACACATTTCCTGTAGGCATTGTTATATACCAGTATGTATGTCTTCTTCTTTTTTTTATTTTATTTTTTTACCATCCACTAGCCATTGTCAGAAGCAGTTTGTAAATACCAAGTACAAGAAAGTGCTGCATATCTTCTCTCAGTAAGATTTATTAAGTAACATTGTAAAACATGAAAGCATGTTACTTGACCTACTTTTTTACATTTGAGTTGTTCTATTAAATGTGGAACATCTTACACATTTCAAGTATTTTATACTTGTAATTGTCAAGAATTAACAAATAGTTGGGTTTGTTGCAGGCAGTGAATTAAGAAATCCTTTCACATATTTCTCAACTTTTCAGTGAAGGGTTCTTAGGCCCCGCGTGGAGCAGTCAACACGAGACCTGGTGTGTGTGCCCGTGGAAGCACTCCTGTTTCACTCGGTAAGAGGGTTGACTCTGAGTTCCGACCAGAAATGTGTTATCTTGCTAGAAGATCTCAAGTACCTGGCTGAGTGTGCTGGAGTGAGGATCCCGAACAGTAACTTCCTTTTCTGTTTTTATTCAACACAAAGCTAAAATGACTAAATATATACTGTGAAAATTGCTTTATTTTAAGAAAAGATCAGATCCCTCCTTCAACTTTGCAGATTTTTAAATAAAATTATATTGAACTAAAAAAAATAACATTAAGAGGTCCTAAGTAATAGGCACTTTAGAGGAATATATAAGGATCAGTAGAGACAACCAATCTGTAGTCATCTAACTAGAGCACCTCAATAAACGCTGTCTGGGACTGCTCACTGCCCTTTTATAATAAAGGAAAATGAACGTAATGTTTCCAAGCTTAATTTTCACAGAGCCATGGAAATGATGCATTTTATGAATGTCTGTTAATTGATAACGTACCATATATATCATTTATTAGCTCTATGTTTTTGTCCATCCTTTTCTCTCCTTTTCCACTTTTTGTTCTCAATGAATTATGTATATTTAATTCAACTATTTGATACATTTCTTGGTAGTTTAACAAAACCAAAGTATCTACAGTTAAAGAGCTATTTTCAGTTCATCAAAGTCAGAAATAGTATCTTCCTTCTACATCCACTACAGCATGTAATGCTTTATTATATTCATGATAGATGGAGATGAATTCATTCATAGAATTTATTATCATACATTAAGTCAGGATTAGTAGATTTTACTAATGCTAGAAGATATACCAAAGGCATATGATTTGTCCTACAATTATTCCACTACTCATTTTATAAATGTGCTTTATAATGGCTTTCATAGCATTACCTATTTTTTCCACACAATAAATAAACCATTTGTACAGAAGTATTAGTTTTTTAATGCTCACACTTCTGCAACACCCTTTTAAAAAAGGAAATTGCAAATAATTTACCTGTTGGACTTATCCATGTTGTAATTCTTTAAATCATGTACAGTATAATACAATACCCCCTCCCCCATCTTCTTTCACCTACAGGTGAGGAAGAAAGCAAATTGAGGAAAGATTATAAATCCAAAGAAAATTGCCAAAGCAATTATAGTATTTCCATCAAAGGCTTTATTTTTCCGTTAATATAAGAAAGAATAAACCAATTATAACAAAACTGCTCTATGTCCTGGCTGCTAGAAAAAAAAAAATGCTTGCCAGTGGTAATGCCTATGTTAAAGCAAGAAAACATGTAAATATTTTAAGCGTTTTAGCACATGGCTGTTACTGTGGTTCATAATAAACCAGCTTTATCAAGAAATTACTGATTAGTATATACCTTTTGAAACACTATTTTTAACACCTGCACACCTGAGCCCCTGTCTCTTACATATACATATGTAACAGTTGACAGCTCACTGACATACGATTACAACAGTCTAGAAATATACTCATAAATGCAAATGATACCATCTATAGAAAACTAAGAGGCAATCCTAATAACCCTTTCTCACCTAAGCCACAATAATGGTTGTACTAACAGCAGAGAGAAAAAATGACTGACTAGTAACAAATTGATCTGTGCACTTGAATGTTCCGCAGTGCCTCAAAATCAATATTGCCCTTTAGCTGTGCCAAATGAACTGTGTGCTATTTCTAGCACAGACTCTAGAGGTAAACAGTATCTTCACTAGCTTATAAAAGAGATATGAATGGCTCTAATTAGAATAGAGTTTATTGATACTCCATGGGTTTCTTCCACTAAGGCTGCTCAAACAGTTAATCTAAAGAATGTGGGCAGACCTTCAGTGGCATATATAGATAGGCTCCCTACCCTACTGCAAAAAAAAACTAGGTGTAGTGCGTTCAAAAGATATAGTGAAAAATAAGCACAGACCTAAGCTCAGTTACTGAAAGCAAGGATAAGGTGACTAATCAGGATAGACAAGTACAAGGGGCTAAAATTAAGGTACCAGTACACAACATGACATTCATAAGAAAATCAGAATTGTTGCTTTTGCTGTAAATAGAAAATTTGTAGTTAGTTGTCTAACATCTAAGTGTGAGTTAACATGTGCCTGTTATGAATTACAATTCACCCTTGAACAATGCAGGGGCTGGGACATCAACCCCACATGGAAAATCCATGTATAACTTTTGACTCCCCAAAAACTTTACTTGAGCCATCCCATGGTACTCATGGGGAACTGCTCCCAGGACCTCTGTGGACACCAAAATCCATGATCGCACAAGTATTTTACATAAAAACGTAGAACAATACATGCTTGGATTCCCAACTAAAGATCAAAAACAGTGTTTTCTATCCACAGTTGGTTGAATCCATGGATGTGAAAACTGAGGATATGGAGGATCAACTTGTATATTTATTGGAAAAAAAATCTCTGTGTAACTGCCCCTGAGCAGTTTAAACCCATGTTGTTCAAGGGAAAACTGTAATTGCCTCCCAGCTGCTACTGCACTCTTCAATAAGTCCACGTTTTGTGATCA
Organism: Micronycteris hirsuta; assembly: GCA_004026765.1. Lineage (NCBI taxonomy): Eukaryota > Metazoa > Chordata > Mammalia > Chiroptera > Phyllostomidae > Micronycteris > Micronycteris hirsuta. The sequence goes on along the minus strand of PVJI01006657.1, from coordinate 76,927 downwards.
TAGATGGAAATCCTTTAAGAATTTCTGCTTTGCAATAAGCATGATGCTAGACTTTCTAGATAGAGAAGCCGGAGGGACACTGCAGGACAAAGGGGCTCTCACAGTTTCCACTGCCAAGGGGTTCAAGCCTTCTAGTGGGCAGTGACCAGTTTGACTGCTGGTGCCCAGACTGCTCTCTCTGCCACCACCTTGTCCAGCAACCTGCGGGCCTTCTCTGATGCATGGCCAAATTTCTGAAGTTCTTTGCTGTCTAATAGGAGGTATTACTACAGCTTTTCTCCAGAGATCTGAACCCTTTCTAGGTTTGTTCTTCTTTAGTATACTCTCTCTGCCCTAGGGCATCCTATAGGTTTCCCCATGCCTCCTAGTTACACTGTTGTCATAGTTTAATTATTTATTTACTTATTTATTTTATTATTTATACTATTACAGTTGTCTCAATCTTCCCCCATCCTCCCCTCCCCCAGCACACTCCCCATTGCCACAGTCATTCCCCGCACTATTGTCTATGCCCATGGGTCCTTCATACATGTTCTTAGTTAATCCTTTCACCTTCTTTTAAACAGTCCCCACCCCCCTACTCCCATCTTACAGCTGTCTATTCCATGACTCCATGCTTCGGTTTCTTTTTTTTTTGGTAGGTGGTTTTTTTTTGCGTTTTTTAATTGTATTTTTTTCCATTACCATTTAGTCCCCTTATACCTCCCACCCCTGGCCCCGCAATCACCACACTATTGCCCATGCCCATGAGTCTTTTTTCCTTTTTGCTCAATCCTTCCACTCCCTAACCTACCCCCACCAATAGCTGTCATCTTGCTCTCCATCTATGAGTCTGTCCCCATTTACTTGTTAGTTCAGTTTGTTCATTAGATTCCACATATGAGAAAAATCATAAGGTATTTGTCTTTCTCTGACTAGCTTATCATACTTAGCATAATGTCCTCCAGGTCCATCCATGCTGTCGCAAAGAGTAAGATTTCCTTCTCTTTTTTTTACAGCTGAGTAGTATTCCATTGTGTAAATGCCCCATAGTTGTTTCATCCACTCATCTACTGATGGACATTTGGGCTGCTTCCATATGTCTGCAATTGTAAATAATGCTGCAATGAACATAGGGATGTTTATATTCTTTGAATTAGTGTTTTGGGTTCCTTTGATATATTCCAAGAAGTGGGATCACTGAATCAAAAGGCAGATCCGTTTTTAATTTTTTGAGATACAATATCTCCATACTGCTTTCCACAGTGGCTGCACCAGTCTGCATTCCCATCCACAGTGCAAAAGGGTTACCATTTCTCTGCATCCTTGAAAGCACTTGTTGTTTGTTGATTTATTGTTAGCTATTCAGGCAGGTACTAGGTAATATCTCATTGTGGTTTTAATTTGCATTTCTCTGATGATTAGTGACATTGAGCATCTTTTCATGTTATCTATAGCCACCTCTCTGGAGAAGTGTCTATTCAGGTTCTTTGCCCATTTTTTAATTGGGTTGTTTGTCTTTTTGGTGTTGACTATTTTATGTTCTTTATAAATTTTTGATAGAAACCCCTTATCAGATATATTGGTGAATATATTCTGCCATTCTGTGGATAGTCTTTTTATTTTATTGATGTTTTCCTTTGCTGTGCAAGAACTTTTTAGTTTGATGTAATAATTTTTTTATATTAAATTCACTTATTTCACCAAACACGGTTTCCATCTCCTGACTGCACTGACTGATACATAATTTTACTGAAACCTGGTATCAAAACAATCTGGTTGTGAGACAAGTAGTGAAACAATTATAAGCTACACCTAATAATAAAGAAAAATATAAACTTGATCAATTTTTTTAAAAAGGTAAATTAGAAATTGGCTACACATAACAATACCAAGTAAATGAGCTATTTTTAATATTAGCAGAACAGTATGACATAAGTTTCAAATATGTAGCAGTAATAAATTTTTTACATTACTGTGCCCATCTTTCTATGCTAAAGATCAATGTATAAAGTTCAGTCCACAGTTCAGTATCACTGAGATAATATCTCTGACTATAGCCTACAAAATGATTGCTATTTATGAATATTAACTTCTATGGGATATAGGTGCATTGTTTCCTAATGAATGTCCAAAGTGTGCTTTTCTTATGTGAAACAATTCCCAAAAATGTGTTTTCATTATTAATTGTTCTAAATCTAGAGGAAAACCCACCAATACAATAATTAAAATGAACTGTATGCAGAAATCGCTCCACACAGTGCTCTATTAGAGACAAAATAAAATTCAAAATATATGTTCTTTTTAGTATTATGGGGACATGTTTTACAAACAATGTATCTTTGATTACTTAGAGAGAGAGGGAGACGGAACTGTGACCCTTGGCACAAAACAGTTACATCTGACAGGATAGTTCTGCTTCTAGGGCACTATCACTGTATCAATAGAACATAATTTGAGGTTAAATATAAAAGCAATAACAAAATCTGCATCATAGGCACCGTATTTTTTTTTACAGAAAATGTTAGCTGTTGCATTATTTTACTTTTGGCAAAGCTTCTTTTCCCCACATGACCTTTCAATTACATTTGAAGAATGCCAGACTAAGCTCTCTCACGCTCGCCCTCCAAGCATTACTTCATTAAGAACTTTCTGCAATCTAAAGGAAACAGGTTGTGCAAACCTTAATCAGCCTTCCAACAGAAGCAATGATTAACAGCCCCCCGGACTACTTGATCACTGGCATGCCGCTCCTGGAGTTTACAGGAGGGTATCACACACCCCTGCCGCCCCATTATTCTAAATAAACAATTGAGTTATATAAAGTACAAGTGCTTCAAAGAAAGGCTTGACTTTTTGAGCTACAGCAATTTTTTTTTTTACAATGTATCCTGACAGCATTTTGCTGATTCTTAGCAGCACCCTAGGATAATACAGGTTCTCATTACCAGCACCTCATCCAGAAATATGCTGTTTCCCTGTTGAAGGCTCTGATAAACATACAATCACTTTAACACACACTCTAGGGAGCAAGACACACAATTTTGATTAAGAAAACTGCTGAATATTAACTAGCAGTGCTCACTGAGACAATAGCTGAGCAACTTGTCCTTGAAAAACACCACATTAAACCATCCTCAGAGAAAAATGTTGCTGTCTGATGGCTGCTACTGCTCCGAAAACCTAGAATGAATTTTTATTATAGCAGTCAGCTTTCAGTAAAATCAACATAATTAAGGTGTTATCATTATTTTCAGTATAACAGTTCTCCTTTCACACATTTAAAAAAATCCACTCAACAGTAACATTCAGTAGCATTTCCATTTCCAGGGACACACCACACAGTTACCAGTTTTAATTATCTTCTATTTTTTTCTTTTAATTTTCTAAGGACTTATGAACTAAAGTTTTCTATGGTGTGTATAGTAAATATAAAAAATGATATTAATCTAGTTCATGAACTAGCTAATACTTCCTTGAAAAACCTATTGAGAAAAATTTTCATTAGTCTGCTCAACTATGAACTAACTCTGAATTCAAGTACTTTCAAATCTCATCTGTGTAAACAGACTGTGAGCAAAAGAAAAAGAAAAACACTATCGAGAAAAGGATCTCTAAGTATAGCACAAACATTTCTTACACATACTATTCAAATAAAATGAAAGTATCAAGTACAGATGATGGAAAGAACACTCAGTGCTCATAAACATTAGTCCCGAAAATGCCACTGGTCGCCCCACAAACTTTTGAAAGCTCTTCTTCCTTCACAGCTTTCACTGCATTAGGAGAGCATTCGTATCTTCAAGTAAGACACACGAATTTCTATTAAAAACTGAAATTTAGGCAGGATAAAAAATGTAAGGCAACTACCATTTCTTTTTCCCTGCACTGCTTTTTGATCTTCATTGTATCCATTGAGTTCTTTATAACATATGTGGGCATGCGGTTTATAGAATAGCAAACCACATGTATGTACGTATGATGCTTAAACACCATAACAGTATTAGATTGTTTTTTTATGTACCACATGTTAATCTATTTTTCTTTCACTCCACCTTTAAAATTAAGAAAAACCAGTCAAATAGATAATAGGCACATTTAATACACACACAACAACCATATCCACACATGTCTGTTAGGATAACTAAAAAAGCAAACATTCCAAAATTAACATATTTATATATGTTAAATAAAATTCTATTTATCATGCAATTTCCTGGGGGGAAAATAGAATCCTGGATGCAAATTCATTCTATAACTCAATGGGCCTGACACACCAAAGGCTCACCGTACCTGAAATGCACGTGTTCAAGTATTATTTACCAATCCACACTTACTTAGTTTAAATAAAACACAAAACTCTCAATCATTATTGCAGGTGAAATGGAAATATAAACTTACATTATACTCAAACAAGAAAACTGACCGCTTGATCATGGATGGGCCTAGAGAACATTATGCTCAGTGAAATAAGCCAGTCAGGGAAAGACAAACACCATATGTTTTCACTCACATGTGGAATCTAATGAACAAACTGAACTAACAAGCAAAATAGAAACAGACTCAGAGGGAGCAGGATGACAGCTCTGGGAAGGTAGAGTTAGTGGGTGGAGGCGCTGAGCTAAAAGAAAAAAGGACTCATGGACATGGACAACAGTGTGGTGATTGCTGAGGGGGGTGGGGAGTACAAGGAGGCTAAGTGCTAATGAATAAAATAGAATAAAAATTTTAAAAATAAATGAATAAATAAATAAATAAATAAAGTCCTTGACAAAGAGAATCTTGACCAGGATCCCGACACAACAATTGTTTTTCCTTCTTGACTATTTGTAGCAATAAAAAATAAATAAAAAGAAACAGAAAAGCTTTTTAGCATTGAACTAAGAGCTCTTTCAAACTAAGAGCTCATTGCTCCCATAAGCTTCATCACAATTAAAAAATTCACATAAACTTTTATTTTCAATCAATATGATAAAGAATTCAGCAATGTGATAATCTTTACCTCCAGTTAAATATTCCTTATTTTGCATATCCTTAGGTAGAGGTTGGTAAATTTTCATGCTATTTCCTTCTTTTCTAGCTTTGAGACAATGTTTGCTTCCTTGTGAATTAGGGTTGGAAGCAAAAGTAAAAAGAAATCACTCCCACCAACAAAATCACCTTTTCCCTGGAAGGCTTTTGATATGAGTTGTATGAATTATTAATAGGACTTCAAAGACAGATTTGACTTTCTGAGCTCTAGTAATAATTCCTTTCTACATATGTAAATCACCCTACCACCCCTCCTAGACAGCAAAGTTACACATACTCACATAGAAACTATTTAATAATTGGCATGGTTCAACTCTTGCACAGATATATTTTTATGATTATAAAATTTAAGTGCTTTTTATTATTTTTTCAAAATAAAATATCTGATGTATTCAGCCTTCTATATTAAGACTAAATTATGTTTGACAACTTCCAAAATTCTATCAAACAAGCAATAACCGGCCTCAGTAAGTCTCTGGCCCTCAAACCTCTTCCTAAGTGGCCCCAGGCCAGGTACTAGCAGCAGGCAGCACAGATTCACAGTTTGGCTTCCCTGGAAATCTCCAAGCCCAGCATAAGTAGCAGCCACCTCAGACTGCTTTATAGTTTAGGAAGGGCAGCCCCAGGCAAAACACAGGTGGGGGCTGAACTTGGCCTGCACCACCTGGGAAACCCCAGAGATGGCATACCCACTGGGCAGCTACAGACCACATGGAGCACCACCACTCTGTTCCTGCACAGCTGATTCTCCAGGGGGGGTGATGGTTTGTGGTCAGTGGTCACAGCCAATCCTTGCAGCTTGCTGGCCTGGGTAGATCCCTATCACTAACCGGCCAACATCAATCAAGGCTCAATTACAAGAGTAAGGTGCACTCAGACCACACTGAGGATGCACCTCAAGTACTCAACTTGGGTGACAGAGGAGGCTATACCACTGGACCCTATAGGACACCTACTACATTAGACCACACTACTAAGACACAGAGTCAAAGCAGCTCTACATAATATATAGAAACAAACACAGAGAGGCTGTCAAAATGAGGAGACAAAGAAACATGGCCCAAATGAAAGAACAGATCAAAACTCCAGAAAAAGAACTAAATGAAATGGAGATAAGTAATCTATCAGATACAGAGTTCAAATTACTAGTTATAAGAATGCTCAAGGAACTTAGTGAGGACCTCAACAGCATAAAAAAGATCCAGTCAGAAACAAAGATACAATAATTGAAATAAAGAACAATTTTTAGGGAAACAGTAGACTGGATGAAGCTGAGAATCAGATCAATGATTTGGAACACAAGAAAGCAAAAAACCACCAATCAGAACAAGAAGAAGAAAAAGAATCCGACAAAACAAGGATAGTGTAAGCCACCTCTGGGACAACTTCAAGCATTTTAACATTTGCACCCCAGGGGTGCCAGAAGGAGAAGAGAAAAAGCAAGAAATTGGAAATATATTTGAAAAAAATAATGAAAGAACACTTCTCTGATTTGGCGAAGGAAATAGACATACAAGTCCAGGAAGCACAGAGTCCCAAACAAGATGGATGCAAGGAGGCCCGCTCCAAGACACATCATAATTAAAATGCCACAGGTTAAAGATAAAGAGAGAATCATAAAAGAAGCAAGAGAGAAGCAGTTACGTTACCTTCAGGGGAGTCCCCATAAGACTGTCAGCTGATTTCTCAAAAGAAACTTTGCAGATGAGAAGACATTGGCAAGAGATGTTCAAAGTCATGAATAGCAGGCACCTACAGCCAAGACTGCTCTACCCAGCAAAACTATCATTTAAAATCGAAGGGCAGACAAAACAGCTTCCTAGATGAGAAAAAAACTAAAGGTGTTCATCACCACCAAGCCATTATTATATGAAAATGTTAAAGGGACTTATTTAAGAAAAAGAGAATCAAAACTATGAACAATATAATGAAAATAAATAGATGCCTGTCAACAATTTAATCTAAACAAGTTAAGGAATTAAGAAGAACAGAGACAGGGTCATGGATATGGAGAGCAATTGATGGTTGCCAGATGGGAGGGGTTGGTAGGAGAATGGGTGAAGAGATGTGGGGATTAAGAAGTACAAATAGGTAGTTAAGAATAGCCATGGGGATATAATGTACAGTATAGGAAATGGAGTAGCTAAAGAATTTATACACATGACCCATGGACATGAACAATGGTGTGGGGGTTGCCTGAAGTAGTGGGGGATGCTGGGTGGAGGGGAGCAATGGGGAAAAAATTGGGACAACTATAATAGTATAATCAATTTAATATAATTTTTAAAAAAGAAAATAAGTTACTGAGTGACATCAGCAAGATGATAGAAGATACCAGTACTCATCCCCCCAACAAAAAAATACAAAATACATACATATATACATACATAAATAATGCTCATTCCAAGATTCAAGTGTTTATGCTCATGTTTCCAGGGCTAGTGGCTCATTGCATGAGGGAAGAACCTCTAAGGAAAAGAAATCTCCAGGGAAGAAGAGAATAGAGAATGGAGGTGCACATGTTTAGTTCAAGAATAGTTGTCCCAGAGGGAAGGAAATATAAAACATACCTCGGTCACCTTTTATCCTAGGCCCCATGTATTTAAGCCTGAGTCCTGAGGCAAAGGATCTACAGGTAATGAGCCAGTAAAATCTAAAAGCAGCTGCTTGTCTAGATAATCACCACGGGACACTCAGAGCCCAAGGCATCAACAGCACCAGCACCAGCAACTGTAGGGCTGACGGTATTGGCAGCAGCAGTGCAGTTAGCGATAACAGAGTCTGGCAGCCTGCACATCATCTCCCTGCACCTTGAGCATCCACAGCCTGGTCTCGATGGCAGCAGAACTGATAGACAACAGCAGAGAAGCAGCAGTAGCAGCATCTTCCAGGCCAACCAGTGGCATTTTGGGGTTGACAGCTCAGCAAAGCAAGTAGGCGAATAGCAAAGCCTAGGTAACACAGTGGCATGACAGCAGAAATCTGCACTCAGCCATAGCTGGGTTAAAACCCAGGCAATGCCAATTATGAGCTTCAGTGACATTGGTCAAATTATTTAACCTCTCTAAACTCGTATTTCTTGTGTGTAAAGTCAAAATAACAATAGTTCCTATTTAATATGATTGTGGCGATAATTACTGGGATACTTTACCTAAGAAATTTAGCACAGTATCTAGACAATGATAAAGGCTCAATAAAGGTGGCTTAAAAAAATAGGAGACAAATCAAAGACCCCATGTGCCATGAGGGCTATGTCTTATTTTCAAGTCTCACATGATATACCCAGGGATCCAAAATTTATCTCAAAAGAATACGACAGGTGTTGGCACATGCATGGCCCAAGAAGAATGTGAGATTGTGGCTGCTACTTTTGCCCTAGTTTTACCACCTGTGTATGCGCAGGTGGTCTGGGAATCACAGGCTGGACTAATAACAACATTTTCCGAATTTTCTTACTTCAAACCTTCAAAGTAAGCATTTGTTTTCCATTCATATGGCATAAGCACAACATTAAAAAGCAAAACCTTTAAAGAACTTCACTAACTCTAGAATAATGAGTTTCTTTCAGTACACTTTAATTTTTTAAATTATATATATTCTAAGAAATGCATAATTTAATAGTATTCCTATTTCAAAACTGATTATTACTTGTTATTTGTTATGTGCTAATTATGTAAGATCTGGGTTCATTGTTCATATTAATGATACATATTAACAGGAGAGAAAAATGGAAGATTATTCTCCAAATTATAGTAAGTAGCACCATGATTAAAAGTTTTTTCCCCTCCTCTTTCTTTAATCATCTTCAATGTTAGTGCTATCTGCCCAGAAAATCCGTAGCAAGAAGCTTAAGTAGTCCTCTTTTATTAGACAATGATATATTTCAACTTTTTTTGCTGAGTTTAGCAGATTCAAATGACTCCAGATGGTTAAAAATATTAGTAAACGAATCAAAATTGAAAAACCACAATACACATGCACCTTTACGATTTTGAAGAAAATACACATTTTCCAAAGTATAAAGTTTGATTGAAACAGGTGCCTGTCTACCCCCAAAAGATATCTCATGCCATATATCTTAGAATTATTGTGATGGCAATTATACAACTCTGCCTAGGAGCAATTAGGTTGCAGAGCATAATGTTACAGGATTGTAGCGTTAGAAGGGCCCTTAAAATCCTTCTAAATTGAGCCACCTGTCAGTTTAGCTCCATCAATTGCAGCTTGCTCAGGTCTTAACAGAAATATATGCTGAGCCAGAATTAGGAGTACAAGATGTTTATGGGGGAGGGCATCTATGAGAGATGAGGAGGAAGGAAATAAGATTATGCAGGGGAAGCCTTCAAACCACAAAGCAGAGCCAACATTTGTGGGAAAAAATAGAGTAGGCAGAATTGGACAAGTAGAAATAAATATGGAATAAATGCAGATCTCACAAAGTTCTGACCAATTTAATGGGAAGCTCCACAGCAAAAGAAGAGTCTTGCCTTGGCAGAAATGGCCAACACCTAGGACTTTCTCATGCTTATCATGCTCAGCCATTAGCTGGGGGACGATCTGGAAAAGCACTGCCTTAGCTTGAATGCTAAAAAGGATTTTAGTGATTCTGCTGCTAAATGTCACTAACTATACTCCCCACAGCTGTAAAACAAGTTTTCTTGAAAGGCAGCATGACTCCATGATTGCCACACATCTCAAAAAGGCGGTAAGCCAAAGCCCCCTGATGGTCCTGCAATGGAGAATGTACTACATCATTGAGGACCGGTTCTATTTTTGAAAGTGTACTACGTATGACAGTTCCATATTTAATTTCAATATGAGAAAAGCTTCATCACATTGAAATTAAATACATGTATTCATACGTGGCTTCTGATCATTTTTAACAGTTTCATTCCTTCAATTCTCAAAACCTATATTCCTCTTATCAAAACAGTCTTTGGATGGTTGAAAATAATTCTTAACCCACTTGAATTTTCATTTGTCCAGTGTTAACATTCCAAATCCCTTAAATTTCTCCAAAGTCTATTTCCTAGAGAAATTAAAACCTCATCTTGGCTGAGATCTCAGTATCTTGAGATACTCATAGAGATGATAGAAAATAATACTCAGTCTTTAGTACGCGGAGACAGAGTAAATCTGGAAGTCAGTGATTATTGCAGATATCTATTTCTATTTATCACAACACCTCAAAACTTAGAGGCTTAAAAACACAAGCATTTATTTGCTTAATGAATCTACACTCTGAGCACGGTTGTTAGCTGGATGTTTTGGCTTGTCTCACTTAGATCATTCATGCGGGACGCCTTCTAGAAGCTGAAATGGGGCTGAAATCCACAAGGGCCTCACTGATACGCCTGATGCTTCAGCTGGGCGGCCGGACCCATTGCTAGCTAACCTGCATCTCTCTCACTGTCTCCTCACAGCCTCTCTGGTGGGGTAGTGACCTGCATTACATGGTGACTAAGGAGTCCACGAGAGTAAAAGTGCTTGCTACCCAGCCTCTTTAAAGCTTAAGCCCGTAACTGGCACAGCATTACTTAAGTCACGTTGTAGTCTTCAAAGCAGGTCCCACAGCTATCTCCCGGATTGAAGATGGTGAGAAATCGATTCCACCTCTTGGTGAGAGGAGCAGCAAAATATTTATGGCCAACTTCAGTTGACCCCTGAGATAAAGCTGTTATCAAGCCAGTAGTACATTCGAAGCATCAGTCTTCAGGGACTGAGAAGAAACAGAAATGAGGAAAAAAAAGAAATAGAGCAAAAAGTGGGTGTGGCCCAAACAGAAGAGATAGGTTCTATACCAAAGACAGGAAAAACAAATTACTTTAGTGTGGCAACCTAATCCAGAAAAAAACTAGCAGTGGAACTTTAGACCTTACTTAAATAAGACAATATTCTGTGTCACTAGGTATTCGATACTATCCTAGTTTCATACCCTCTATGGACCTCATTTTCTCAACTATCAAGGAGACAATATAATATCTATCTCTTTACGTTGATATGAGAATCAGATGAGGTAATGAATGTATGGAAATCTGCCCCACTCAGGAGTGGGGGTTTTTAGTTTGATTTTTCCTTTTTGTTTTTTTCTCTTAACTTCAAGGGGAGGCATCAAAGGGCCACTCACGACCCAGGAAAGGTTAATTGTAAGAAGGGTGGAGCATGAATGAGTTGAACCAAATTTGGTGAAGTACCATAGGCTTGTCTTGTGATTACAAAGATATATATGTGGGAGTTTTGAGGGCCTGAATAAGGAACCATTGAGGGCCTCTTAGTTTTACATGTCAGAGAGCAGAAGCTCCCAGTGTTGGGAGTCATTTCAATTCGGAATCATTTGGAAGTATACTAATAAGGGTTAGGCTAGTATGACCCTATTGCTTGTGGTTGTACCTCTGGAGCCTCTGGAATACTGGAATGGCCAGCAGACCTCTGTATCATTTATAAACACAAATTACAAATAGAATCACCCATTTATTTTTAAAAACCTGTACTGAGTAACTATTACTTGACAAACATTATGCATGGTTATGAAAAAGACAAAAATCCCCTCCTCCTTATAATAATATCTTAATTAAGTGTAAAATAAACCATATTGTGTTTCATTCATTAATCATTTTCTAAAAATATTTAGGAAATGATTGTATATTACAATATTTAAGGAATATTTAATACTTACCTAAAAATATTTAGGAAATTGAAAAAAAATGTTGTAGTATAGTAGAATAGCAAGTGACAAAACACAGATGATTAAAAAAAAGACATAAATGACTTCCAGCCACAAGACCACTTTCATTGGAGCCAGGAGTTTTCAACTTAAGCTTGTTTTTAATGAACAATGCAGCACCCTGAGCAATCCATTACAACCAATTGTTTTATATCTTTAAAATAATTTCAAATATTCATTAGTTGATATGACACCCTATATACAAAGCAAAGGAACAATGAAAAAAGTAAACAAAAGTGGAAACACTGAAAATCCCTTGATAATAGCTGACTGGCCTGGTTAGATCCCTCCCAGTGATCTTCCAACAGTAAGCAAGGCTCAACTACAAGAGGAGAGTGTTCTCAGTCCACGCAGAGGGCGCAGCTTGAGTACCCAGCTTGGATGATAGGAAAAGCTGTGCTACTGGATCCCACAGGACACCTACTACATTAGGCCACACTACTAAGACAGAGTGAAAGCAGCTCTACCTAATACATGGAAACAAACACAGGGAGACTGACAAAATGAGGAGACAAAGAAACATGGTGAGAAAAAAGCAGTTAGTTACCAACAGGGGAGTCCCCATAAGGCTGTCAGCTGATTTCTCAAAAGAAACACTACAGGCTAGAAGAGATTGGGAAAGAAATGTTCAAAGTTATGAAGAGCAGGCACCTACAGCCAAGACTGCTGTATCCACCAAAAATATCGTTTAGAATCAAAGGGCAGATAAAGAGCTTCTCAGACAAGGCAGAGCTAAAGGAGTTCATCACCACCAGGCCATTATTATATGAATTGTTAAATAGATTTATTTAAGGAAAATAAAACCAAAACTATGAACAATAAAATGAAAATAAATAGGTGCCTATCAATAATTTAATCTAAACAACAAGTAGAACAGAGACAGGATCATGGATACAGAGAGTGTTTCAATGGTTTCCAGATGGCAGGGCTGTGGGGGAATGGCTGAAGAGGTGAGGGGATTAAGAAGTACAAATGGGTAGTTACAGAATGGCCATGGGGCTATCAAGTACAGTATAGGAAAGGGAGTAGCCAAAGAACTTATACTCATGACTCATGGACGTGAACAATGTGTGGCAGGATTGCCTGAGGGAGTGGAGGGTGCCAGGTGGAGGGGGGCAAAGGGGGAAAAACCAGAACAACTGTAATAGCATAATCAATAAAATATAATGTAAACAATAAACTAATATAAAATTAATTTACATTTAATTTCCTTTGAATTTTAAATAACAATATAAAATACCACGTGATAATTGTATGATTATTCCCTTGAACCTATTTTTATATCTTCATTTGAAAAAAATATGCTAAGCCAAATCTTCAAAGCAACTCCAAAATCCCACCAAGCCCAAACTTGTCTTGAGAAAAGAAGAAAGGCTATTAAAATGATTCATCCTCTGAACTATGCATGTAATTTCTCCTACCAACCATACGGAATGTTTAGCTGTGGTGCTATGACTTATGAGGTGAGAGAGAAGTAAGGAAAATTACTTATAGGAGTATAAAAGATTGTACTGGATTAAAGTATATTTTAAATCCCAAATCTTTTATGCAAGTCTCTCTTTTAATATGCTAATTACAACTAAGACAGTCTTTTAACAGAAGGTCCTAGCAATATCCCACTTAAATATGTCTCTGTCCAAATATGAGGCATGTGTGCCTAACCCTCTACCTTTGAAAGAGCGTTCTTTATTCATCCACCTGATCACCAGTGTTCAATAAAATGAAGCCTCAGTCAAGTCATGTAGCACTAGTCTCAATAATTATATCAATCATATCACTGAGGTAACTCTATGTCCCAGTTCTCGAGAGATGCCCCTTTTACTCTCAAAGTTTTCCTTCTGGATCGTATTTCGTAGGGTCCCCTCCTCTACTATGGATATCATTTATATCCTGCCTGTGGCCCTGCTTTTTAACCCTGACCTCTACTACCCAAGCTTGGCACTGGTCCAGTTGGTTGGTAAAGTGCCCAGTAAAGAGAAATCAAACTATGGTGACAAAACAGTGGACCAATTTACTTATTAATATAAACTAAAACTATACTACTTTAAGTAAAACTTATAAAAATTTTTAGCATCAGCATCTATTTCAGTCCCAAACCCAGAGACCTAAATAATAAAGAAGGTGATGAGTTTTCAAGCTTTCTTGGACTGAAAGAGAATCTTTAGAGAGATTGTTCACACAACTAGGGAAGGATATTTCCTTAATTTGACAGGAAAAGTCATGATTGAGATTTCATGGACAACGATTAGAATGTTCTTTATAAATACAAAGTGCCAAAAATTATTGAACACACAAAACATTCTTTCCTAAGCAGGTAAACCGGGTATGTTGCCTTTGATTCCATGAAGATACAGTCTGTTTCCGCATTGCCACAGAGGGGCTATGGCAGAAACCACGGAAGCATACAAAAATAATGGTGAGAATTGGACTTCTCTAAATTTAGGAGGTTTCATGGAGCTATTCACAACTTCTCCGTTAACTCAGATTAATTTCTCATGGGCATCCTCACCTCAAAAGTAATTCCCATGTGCCCACTTACTTTGTTACACTAGCCTGAGAAATTCAGACTCACTTGATGTTTTGATGTTTTGATGTGCTTGCATTACTGTTATAAAGTGAAAATATGCATCATTCTTGGAATATTACACAGAAAAACCAAAGAATAACTTAAAGTTTGGGGTATGGGTTTTATTTATCCAATATATAAGATATGTTTTATTCAATTAACCATACTAAAAGCAGCCTGGAGTAGCCCTGCTTGATATGTAATGAAGGCAAAACAAATGAACAACACTTTACCAGTTGGTCCTTATTTCTTGTGTTCTACCACCTCAGTTAAAATTTAAAATAGTCAAGGCCTCTAAAATCCTTTCTACTTCCTCTGTCAAAGCCTACTTGAAGAGATTGTAATCATTCATACCAAAGGATAGATATTTATGAATACAAAGAATAACTCCTCCCAGTAATTTTATATATATACTAATAGTGAGAAAGTTTTAAGTTTTGAGGTTTAATCAGTAGAATTTCAGGAACCATATGTGGCAATAGTAGGTATCTGGAGGATGTCAGACCCCACTATCTGTTATAACATTTCGTCTAATGCACTGCTCACATGTGAAAATGGCTGGTGCAGCTCTTGGCATATGATGGATGCTATATAAATATGCTGAATTTTTTTAATTCTGTAATAGTACCTTATAATCATGGACAAGCTATCTAATCCAAATACAATGGCAGCTCTTAATGCATTTCAAAAAGATATAACTTGCATATAAGCTAAGCATCAAGAAAATATGACTTCTGCATATTATGTGTAATTAACTTGTCTCTCCCAAGATTATCTTATACCATATTAGGCATATCTTCACTAAAATTCTATAATATTGGTTTGGCCAAAAATTCTGTATTTTTTCTATAAAATAAAAGACATTTTTCATTTTCACCAATAAATTTATTGATTCGGATATTCTGAGTACGTCAGCCATCTCCCGCTACTGGCTTCTAGTGGGCAGAGGCCAGGGGTGCTGCTAAGACAGCCCCACAGCAAAGCATTATTTGGCCAAAATGTCAACAGTACCAAGAAATTTCACAAACCACTTTTGACACATTCAAACACTCACAGCACCTTCTCCATACACTGCAAAAATATTTTTTAATGTTTCAGTTGCTTTTTTTACCTTTCTTAAAATAAGAAAGCCTAGTATGCCAAATGTTGTATATTTTCTTCCATCTTTAATATTAAATATGGCTGCACAAAAATTCAAAAATTTTGGTTAGTTGTCTTTTTTAATGCACGCTGATGTGATAGCTGTTACAATGTAACAAAACTATTTTGAATGAAGTTAAAGACAATTAAGCACCACTAGAGCCATTGTATGGGGGGAAAATGTTAACAGAATTTTTGGCCAACCCAATACTTTGAGATTTCATGTATTCTATTTTCTGTTCCTCACCTGAAGTCTAAACTATTTAAATTAAACATTGATAACACAATTTACTATTGTCAAAATAATGATTTTTACTTTAAAGTATATAAAGTAGCATAAAATATTTTTATAAAAACCAATTCCTGATCATAAAAATTTCATTTTAAATTTATCCTCAACATTTAAAAAAGCCAAATTATATTACAATCCACTTTACCAAATAACTAAATTAGCATATATTTTTAAAGGTATTTATTCTTCCATAATAAACATAAAGTCATAAAAGAAATATAAAAATAAAGAGGATACTAAAAAACGCATTTCTATATATTTATGGTACAAGGATAAATCTAAATTGCTTCTGATCAGTTACACTTCTTTGAAACAATACACATATCTGTAACGATTAAGACCAGCTCTAGCTGGTTCTTACAGATAACCTCGGCAAACAGTCTGTTGCCTGGTAAATTAAAGTGATTCATCAATGTCGATGCTGTCACAAATACACAAGACTGGCTAGCAGAGATGGATACAAAGCACAGAAAAGGTGTCAGCTCTGTTGGATGCTTGCATTCTTTTTCAGACAAGATATACACTTCAGATATGTTGAAGTCTATCAAACCCGATTTCTGTTTTGCTATGTTGTCAAATTATTTTTTATTAAAATCTTTCTAAGAGTGATAGTTCTAGTCGCACCAAAAAAACACACAGCACCTTAAATATCCTTATAGTCATCCATATTTTCTTCCCAAATCAACAGTAAATATAGAAAAAAAATCTAAGCAAATATTCACGTGCTGGGGAAAAATGACATAGATAAAAAAGTAAAAAAAAACAGGTGAAGATCATAAAAACAAATACTAGAGAAGTTTTACATTTTTTCACAAGTGCTAAAGTAAAACTATTTTCCTTATTTATTCATCATTATCGTGCCCATTTCTCATATATCTATTTCCTCATTCCTAATTTACAGAGCACTTTGAGGACTCAGATGTCCAGCGTTTAAAGGAATAACTATTTGAACATGGAGTATTTCTAAGATACTGTTTTCAGATACAAAAGTGACACTAACACAAGTTCCATCACCAACCTTGCCCCAAAATAATTGTTTCTCACAATCTGAAACTGAATAAAGTTCCATTTGCCATATGAAAGTAGCAGGATTAAAAAAAAAATCCCCACTTCTATTTCCAATGAATATCAAGGCATTTATTGAAGATAAGTTTAAGTTCACAGTTATATTTGGGATTTTGGTTCTGGTGAATGATCTAGACTGAGAATATAGATATGAAGGCATTTATATATTAAATAATTTGAATAATGAGAATAAACATTATAGAAAATATAATTATCTCAAGATAGTTAAGTATTTAAGGAATAAATACCAGATGTCTGTTTAACAAGCATCTACAATTGGATATTCAATCTAAAAAAGAAAAGAAAGAAAAATAAATAACATAACTGATCACTTCCTTCCAAACTAACTTCTCCTACTGTATTTCAAATCAGGTTTTTAAGGCCCAAAACATAGGAATTAGCCATGACATTTCCCTTCTTCTCATCAACCCCTAACAATCAGTGACTGCATCCTATAGATTTTTCCTTCTATATAGTTCATTTCTCCCTATCCCTATTTCTCCATGCATAATTCATATTACCATCATATTTGCCTATAGTATTCAAATAGATTCTAGCTTGTATCTATGTGTCTGTGGTCTGGTTGACTCCTTCTCTTTGCCAGTATTAGTCATCAAAAGTGCCAACTTCAATCCCTACTCTAAGCCTTTCAACAACTTCTCTTAGCCTCCAGATAGATCCCAAACCCTTTCAGAGGGCATAAAAAGCCAAGCCCGTATCTTGCCAACATAACCCCTTTCTCTATCACTAATACCAAACACACACATTTACAGACACTTCATACCTTTACACTCCAGGCACACTACTCAATTTTCATTTATTCAAAAGTGTCAGGTTTTCTTTGTACCCTTACTTTTATTTGCATAATATATGCCTCTGTCTGGAGTTCCAACCCCACTTTCAGCCCATGCATAGTAAACCGCTCCTGAGGAATCAGGATGCTATGAGGTTATCACTTGCCCTTATTATACAGCAAATTGCACATCAATAGATAATTCAAGCCAGATCTCCTCACAGCAAGTTTAATATTTTATTTCTTTTATTTTTGAAACTTTTTTTAAATTTAGCAGCAGAAATCTCTTTTACAAATGTAAAACTCTAATGTGCCTTAAAATAAGGTGCTCTGATTGTTATAATTTTGAGGTTGTATAATCTCAAAACACCTCCTTTCCTTGGAATCTCTTGGGCTATTTCGAAAGCACTAACAACTTGATAATAAGAGAGTATGAACTCCAACTATAAGAAGAAATCCTTATGCTCCTTCCCTATATTACGCCTTAGTTCTCAGAAGAAGGAATTTATAGCAACATTTCTGGCTTCTAGAGAAGTGCTTCCAAAATTCAGTGCACGAACAAGTCACTGACAATGGAAAGGAATTCTTGAGAGAAGCACATTCTAGATCATAGCTCTAAATTTTGTAGTTAGGAAAATTTGATGTATTTTATTGTACAAACCTACTTCTAAAATGTATATTTGCTATCCAAGTAGACAAAACATTGATTTTGAAAAGTGGGCATGCACCAGTATTGCTGCATATTTTTAAAATGAGATCAATTGTTCTTCCTGAACTTCCAGAAAGTCCGCTCATATCGATATCTGCACAGTGACAGCTCACTCACTAGTCATCAGAGTTGCTGTTATGCTTCAAGTAGAAGGGAACTATTGATACTTCTTGGGAGCAACTTGTAAGCAAGTAGGTCAAGAACATCCTTTTCCCAGTCAGTATGCTTAAGAAATACATACTGTACATTGATGAGAGGACTTTAATAAATGCTCATCCAAGTAAAAGACTCTTGGAAAATGCTTTAAATAGAAAACATTTTATAGCTAGCTTTGTAAAGTAGGGCTACAATGTAATCTTATATTGTTAATGACAATGCCAATTACATTTTGACCTATTTCTCAGGAACGGTGTACATGAAATTTTATATTACTCATATCTGATCATTTTTAAACAATCTATTTCTTTGGAATAATTCTATTCATCCAGAAGAATAGTATAAAAAGAAAAATATAGCACTCAAAACATTAATTCAAAACACGTTTCTTTAAAATTTATGGTTTTTAAACTGGAATTCCTATTCATCTCTCTCCCCCTTAATAATAAATCTGTCAAAAAGATTTAAATAACTATGCAATGAAACATAAATTAAAAAACCAAACAAGCAGCCCGGCTGGTGTAGCTCAGTGGATTGAGCGCGGGCTGGGAACCAGAGGGTCCTGGTTCGATTCCCGGTCAGGGCACATGCCTGGGTTGCAGGCCGGGTCCCCAATGGGGGCCATGTGAGAGGCAACCATACATTGCTCTTCTCCCTCCCTTCTCCTCTCTCTGAAAATAAATAAATAAAATATACAAAAAAAACAAGCATGCTCTATTATCTCATGTCTCTATGATAGTTCACATATCAGGGTTTACTTCACCCAAGGCTGAATTAGTAAAAACTCTGATGGTGCTTTTGCTACTTACCAATTCCATGGACTTGGCCAGATCTTCCAATGTAATGCTCTTTTTCAGAAAATACACTTGCTTTCCATTGCTTTGTAATGACCTATCAACCACGAGGCTAGATGCTATTAAAAGAATGGCAAAATACACAATTCATTTATTTTTGTCAACAAGTATTTGTTGATCACTCTGCTGATTTTAGCTTCACAGGATTTAACCTCAAGTGTACCCCTGGGTGCTCTCCAGCAATCCTGTTTGTCCGTCCCTCTCCAACTCATCTAGACTGTTCATAGCCTTTCCTCTTCCCTAAAACCTTCAATACCTTCTCCTACATCCTCACTCTCAGATTGGCCTATCACTAACTTTCGTCAAAAAATGAACTATCTTTATGCTGCTCAGACTACTGTTGAATTTATCTCTCATCTTATGTAAGACCTCAGCAGCATTTGTCAGAGTTGACTAATCCCGTCCTGACTCAACCCTTTCTTTATCTAACTTCTGGTACAACATACTCGTAGTTCCCCTGCACCCTCCTTGGTTTCTCATTCCCAGTGCACTTGCTAGTTCTTCCTCATCACTGCCAGTCTCCTAATGGGCACATTCCTTAGTTCTTGGATCTCGCCTCTTTCTTTTTTTTTTTTTTTTGTTTTTCAATTATAGTTTACATTCAGTATCATTTTGTATTAGTTTCATGTGTACCGCTTCCCCTGGAGATCTCTCCTGAATTCACATTCCAAATGCAAGCCATATACTGTGTACTGCCAGATCTATATTTCCAGCCCAGACCTGAAATCCAGATACACATATCCTACAGCCCACTCAACACTTCCACCTCACTGTCTAAAAGACATCTCAACCTTAACATGTCCCAAATTAAACACCTGGTTTTCCTCAAATACCTGCTCAACTCACGAACCTCTCCATATCAGTAAATGGCAATTCCACCTCTGCAGCCCAGCCTCTAAACCAGTCATCCCGAGGTCACATCAAGTCTTTAGCAATTCAGTATGATTCCACTGCCTCTGATATGGCCCCCATAAAAGCCACCATCTGCATTCTCCTGCCTAGCCAGTCACCAGGGTAGTTCCAACACTGAAGCCAGACTGCACCTGTTAAATACAATCTTCTCACTCATCTTTAAAATCACTCATAACCTTTCCTCTATCACACAGAATAAAAGCCAGGTTCTTTAAAATTCATAATCTAATTTCCCCCATACACATGTTGGGCCTCATCTCTCAGGCCACTCTGTAGCAGACATTCCCCTCTCTGTTCAACTCAAACAGGCCAAGTCCTCTCCTGCCAAGGGGACCCTGAACTTGATATTCTCTTTGACTGAAACATTCTTTCCACAAATCTTCCCCCAAATATCTCTGCTTAAAGTTTACCCTTTCAAAGACACCTTCCCTGAACATCTTATGTGAAAAGACACCTGCTATTGCACTCCCATTTCCCACTATCCCACTTTAATTTTCTCTTTGGCACTTGTTACTGTCAGACATACTAGATGCTCACTGTCCTGTGGAGGTAAGAATTCAAAACTGTCCAATATTAGTAAATCAGATATGAACATTTTTGCACACAATCATTTGATATGATTAATATGATTAAGATGGTTTATTCAGGGTTTAAATTATTTTTTACTTTGTTTTTGTGTTCCTATAAAACTTTATAAAGTCAATCCTCCAAATGCATTTGCTATATAAGGTCTTTACCCCTTCTGAGTGACACAACCTAAAAAAAGTGAACTTGATGTAAACAAAATAGAAATGTAATATGCTTTAACATGGAATTATCAACATTTTTATATTCAGAAGTAGTACAAATATTTCCAAATGAAAATGCTGTATTAGCCACTCAAGTGTATCAATTTCCACCAATAAATACAACTAATTTATATACTGACATATCTGACAACTCAAAGAAATACAGCTTCTCTTTCAGTAATCTTCAAAATTTGGGCTCTTTGCAGTAGAGACTTAGGAATTCAAAATGACACTATCTTACGGTAATTTAAAAACCTCTGCACTATATATAAGATATTTTGATTAGGGTTTTATAGACAAATCAGAGTCTCTAGAGGAAGGTACCCAATTTGACGATACATCTTAAAACTTTTCTACTTAATGAAAGCAGGTATTTAATGAGAGTTGTATTCAAATAGAAATGGGCTGATGACATTGCAGCAATTATGGTTGAGGCAAACTCCCCCATGCCCACCCCCCGACCCCACATGCAAAAAGCACATTTGTACACTTCTTACATTGACATTAAGAACACATTTCAAACTTCTAGTAAAGACGGAGGAGTAGGTAGACATGTTTTGCCTCCTTGCACAACACAGAAAAAATTACAACTATATCTCAAAACAAGTAACACCCAGAACCATCAGAAAATTAAACTGTATCGAAGTCCAACTACCAAGGATCTAAAGAAGCCACGTTCATCCAGATGGGTGCCTTTTCTACAACATGCCACACTGCTAAGACAGGGAGTCAAAACAACTCTACCTAATACACAGAAATAGACACAGGGAGGCTGCCATACTGAGGAAACAAAGAAATAGGGCCCAAATGAAAGAACAGAACAAAACCCCAGAAAAGGAACTAAATGAAACGGAGATAAACAACCTATCAGATGCAGAGTCTGAAACACTGGTGATCAGGACGCTCAAAGGACTCATTGAGTATGGCAAGAGCATAAAGGAAGAAATGAAGGTTTCGTGAAGTGAAATAAAGAAAAATCTACAGGGAACTATCAGAGGAGGGGTGGAAGTCAGGATTCAAGGAAAATAAAGAAATAAGCATTCAACCAGAGCAGCAAGAAGAAAACAAAATTCAAAATAATGAGGATAGTATAAGGACCCTCTGGGACAACTCCAAACATACCAACCTCTGAATCATAGGGATCCCAGAAGGAGAAGAGGAAGAGCAAGAAATTGAAAACTTATATGAAAAAAGTAATGAAAAAAATTTTCCCTAATTTGGCAAAGGAAATAGACAAGTCCAGAGAGCACAGAAAGTCCCAAACAAGTTGGATCCAAAGAGGGCAACACCAAGACACATCATAATTAAAATGGCAAAGGTTAAAGATAAATAGAGAATCTTAAAAGCAGCAAGAGGAAAGCAGGGAGTCACCTACAAAGGCGTTCCCATAATACTATCAGCTGATTTCCCAAAAGAAACTTGGCAGGCAAGAAGGGACTGGCAAGAAGCATTCAAAGTGATGAGGAGCAAGGACCTACAACCTAGATTACTCTACCTAGCAAAGCTATCATTCAGAATGAAAGGGCAGAGAAAGTGCTTCTCAGACAAGGTAAATCTAAAGGAGTTCATCATCACCAACCCGTTATTACATGAAATGTTAAAGGGGCTTATTTAAGAGAAGGTCAAAACTATGAACATTAAAATGGCAACATTCACAAATATCAACAACTGTATGTAAAAAAACAAACTAAGCAAACAACTAGAACAGGAACAGAATCATAGGTATAGAGATTATTTGGAGGGTTATCAGCTGGAAGGGGAAAGGGGGGAATGGGGGAAAATATGCAGGGATTAAGAAGGGTAATTGGTAGGTACAAAATAGACAGAGGGAGGTTAAGAATAACACAGGAAATGGAGAAGCCGAAGAACTTATATGTAGGATCCATGGACATGAACTAAGGGATGGATTGCTGGAGGGAAGGGGAATACCAGGCAGAGGGGAGCAAAGGGTAAAACTGGGACAACTGCAATAGTATAATCAATAAAATATATTTAAAAAAAGAAATGGTATGACATGTGCTTGATACCTACATTTAAAGTGGGTGACATTCCACCAAGGCATATTAGATAAATGACTGAAAGGAGTCTGTCTCATTAAAGAAGTATTTTGTGTTTCCTGCTACTTTTAATATTATTTTATACTTTTTTCATTTCTACTTCTTTCCATTCTGTCTATAGATATGCTCAGAACAGTCTTAAATTTTTTTAAGGAAAGAAAAGCAAAAAAAAAAACAATAGTGAATTTCCTTGATTATCTTATTTCTCTAAAAAATGTATCAGTAAACTTTGCAAAATATCTTTCTGATTATATTATTATCCCTATCTAATGTTATTCAGTAACTCTCAATCACATTTATAATGAAGATTCTCAGGGTAATCTATCGTGGCTGATTACATTTGCTAAGACGGCTGTGATAACACTCCCACCCCACCACCTCTTCTTCAGTGTGATTCTGCCACTCTCCCCATTTAGCAGAGTCACTCCTTGCATCTGGGCTGGCCTTAGGGACTTTTTGTGTACACAATAGAATACAAGAGATTCCTATGGAGAGGTCATAGCCAGTACAGGAGCTCTTTGAGCAACACCCAAGAATCTCACTGTAAATGTAAACGCACCAGTTTTGTAACCATTTTCCTTCCTGGGAATTGTAGTGCAAGCAATGATGCCGGGATGGTGCAGAACTAACCATGGCCTGACTGAACCCAACAGGCATCAGCAACAGAGACATGACTCTTACAAATGATTAGAAATACAGGAGGAATTTGAGAAACCCACCAATTTCTAGATTGGAGAACAGAAGACAGAATTGAAGAAATGCTTATGTTTTTAGCACAAGGAGATTTGAGATGCTCTATTCTTTCCAGGACTGATTTAAAAGGATTCCTCAAGAAGTTTACTTTGATCCCAATGATGTATGAAAAACTACTAAATTCCTAGCATTTTTCATATTGTTTTGCAAAATAAAATGTCTATGAAACTGAAATTTTTTAATACTTATTGGACCATGAAGGAAAATGTAAAATGTTGAACATGTGAGAATACACACAGGACAATTTTAATTTAAAAAATACTTCTCTCCCACAAGATAATATAATTATCATAATGCTAATTAAATCATATATAAAAGCGTACTTGTGAAAAACAGAATTATTTTAACAGTAATCTATAGCAGAATTAAACATTAAAGTAAAATATTTCATTCTAGCACATAATATTTAAATAATTATGTTTATTTAGCCACTTAATCTGCAAAAATAAAACTTGGAAAACTATGCCATTGTTAATAAATACATACATAAACTTCTCATTATTTATGAAGATCATGAAGATTCTGAAAGGTTTGTTTAAATATTATTTATATAAAACCAAATGTTTATGTTCACAGTGTCAATGGGATTTGAATATCACTTCTCTGCTAAATTTAACTCATAGTAGGCATCTGAGCTCCACAAAAACAACTTTATTAATTTTATATCCTTTACCTTTTGACCATTAACTGAAGCTTAATGTAATGGAATGTTTTAAATAATAATTTTAAATATTCTACATTCATCAAAAGCACTGCCTAACAAAATCAAACACTCACTGAGAGCTTGACAAGTGTTACTCGATTTTATTCGCAGTGACAGCAGAATATACCTGACACTGCATATAGAAAACATTTACAAGCAATGCAGATGAAGACAACTGTTTATACAATTCAAGTTTAAGAAAAAACATAGTATGAACAGTCCATTTTACAGCATTAATTTTTCTATTATTTTATAGAGTTTTCAAAGGTAAATTCTCTGAAACAATAACTGATTTTTCAATTATTTTTATTTTTATTGAAATATTGGGGCGACACTGGTTATAGGCCTCAGGTGTACAAGCTTATGATACATCATCTGTATATTGTATCGTGTGCTTACCACCCAAAGTCAAGTCTCCTTCTGTCAGTCACCCTTTATCGCCCCTTTACCCTCTTCCTCCTCCTCCCACCCTCCTTTAGTTCTCATAACCACCACACTGCTCTGTGTTTATGAGTTCTTTTAAAATGATGTAAATAGAAAAGACTGAAGCATAGACCATTTGCTAGCAGGTGTGGTTCAGAGAAGACAAGGGTAAATGGGTGCTCAATTTCCTTCTTTTTATCAAAAGACCTTTCCCCTACATAAACTGTTTCTGAGGCTACTGAAAACAGAGTTCAAAGAGCCCGGAAGAGCAAAGAGGAGATTCCCCTGGTTTGTAGCACGCAGGAAGTCTAATTTTTTTACCGTATTAAGATTAAGGCATAGAAAAACTGCCAGATACTGACAAAGAAAGGCTACAGTAATTTTAATACCAGACGAACTGATTAGGAGAAATTGCAATTAAGTATAGTACTGCGACACACACAGAGAATGAGATGGGTCAACTGGTTTTACTCAATATTTACAGGGGTACAATAAAATACGGTAGGCTTTGAACAAAAATTACTAAGTATTAATTCTTAATGTGGTTAAAAGAAGACTATACTAAACCTTGTGAAAAAATAATTAGACAAACACAATGAATTTAATTATTCAGACAAATTTTGTTTGGGGAGGAAGTTCTAAGAATTCAATCTGGACCAAAATAAAGGGAAAACTGAAATTCAAAGTTTAATAGCATTATTCTTAAATAAATTTAGAACTGTCTTAGCTCCCACTGATTAGATCCAGAGGAAACCAATAGTGTATGTACTTTGAGCAAGGTTCTCCACTAAAGGCTGGGTTTTGTTTTCTTTGGTTTGGTTTTCTGCGTCATGGACCCCTTAGGTAATCAGGACTTTTGCAGTTCAAAGAAAAGCATGGCTACACTTCTATTCCATGTAAGTGATCCAGCTGTAGTTAGGATGCTGTCTCTCCTACTTACCCTCAGAGCAGGATGTTGTTGGAGTCTGCCCCTCCACCATCTGCCCCACTCTGCTGTTCAATGCTAGACCCTGGCTTCGTTTACCCAGATCCCTATCTACGGCCAGTACTGCAAAGAAGGATGCTCCAAAGGTAAATCCACTCTTTTGTGCTAGGTTTGACTCTGGGAGCCCCTCACTTGAGTTTCCATGACCAGAACACTTAGTGTTCATTCCCTTCCGTAATCAAACAGCTATCTCTTTCAGTGGATCATCCTCTGTCGCTTCCTTACAGTGAAGGGAGGCAATCAGGAACAGAAGACTCCCTCCAAATGGTCACTGTAATGGGCCCAAGTCTTACGCACAGGGAGACCTGAAACTGATGTTTTCATTTATTTTCAACACTGAGCCTAACAAAAGCAATACGTAAGAAAGAAAAATCAACTACTTTGAAATAAATGGTTGAATAAATATTTAAAGCACAGTCACACTACAAATTATTTTATCTTCCATGTTTACTAAAGAATATCTATGGAAATCATAGTTGTTTCTGGAGACAAACTACAGGCAAGTAATTTGACAATGTTAAGTGATTAAACTTACTTTTTCAGATTATTATTTTTATTGTGTTCTTTCCAATACCATTTAGTCCCCTTAAATCCCCTCCCTGCTGCAGTTGTCCAGGTCCATGAGTGCTTTCTCCTCTTTGTTCAATCTCTCCATTTTTTTAAAAAAAACTAATGATGAAAAATTTAGAGTGCCCCCTAATTTTTTTGAAAATCCATTAAAAAATCAGTGGATAATCAAGCACATTGCAAATATGCCTGGGCCTTTTAACTACAGAATATTTAATAAGGTACAAACAAAGTATCATGCCTATCATTTGTCAATTTACATAAGTTATTAGAAATCACATAGGCAACTGTGGCTTACAAAAAAATGCATTTCCAAAGACAAGATAGATCGCAATTTCAGTGAATAAATAAATAAATGTCATCATCTAACTAGATGTGACAAATTGACTAAGTAATTAGAAAGACATAATTAAAGTATTCCTAAATCCTGGCCGTAAAAAACACTCTCTGTATACATCTCATGCAGACCTGTAAAAATAGAAAATACATTAGAGCAATGCTCCCACATCCATGAATGTCACAGTGGTGCTTAGTCCAGCGAGTTTGGGAAGACTGGATTAAATAAAATTAAAACCATTTATTTACAAGACATTCAAAAAATTGATTATTCTGGGATCCACTGTAAATCACCAAGCATGGTTATTTAGTTTTTGAACACTATTTAAAACAAAAATTTCTATTTCCACATAATATCTTGAGGGATTACTATTCAACTGAATATCCTTTTGGAAATGTTTTGTCCAATATTCTTAGAAAATATAGTAAGAGTAACAAATTGACTATTACACACTTCTTCAGTTGTATGTTGATCTCCTTATCAGGGACATGAAGCACATTACAAACAGGAAATCCGCTCCACACCTTGAACTACTATGACCATTTTCAGTAAGTTATGTTTCAAAGTCTAGCATTCCCTCTTATTGTTAGATATTCTTTCCTTCTATTTATATAAATCCCACTAAACTTTCAAGACTCAGAATGTTTTACATATTCTATACACTTCTACTTTTGTTTGATCTAAACTTCCTTTGAATATCTGTAATGCTAATTTACCCAGCAATGTCCAATATAGTAGCTTCTAGCCATATATGGCTATTGAAACTTTAAATGTGGCTAGTTCAAACTGAGGTGTTAAGTGTAAATACATATTGATTTCAAGTATTTAGTAAAAAATGTAAATGTCACATCAATATTTTTACTGATTATCTGTTGAAATAATATTTTATAGATAGTAGGTTAAATAAATGTATTAGTAAGTTAATTATATCTCTTTCTTTTTAATTTTTAAAGTACGGCTACTGGAAACTTAAAATCACACTAGTGGCTTGCATTACACTTGTACTGAACAACTCTGGTCTACAGTATCCATTTTATTCAACTACATAATATTCTGTGCTAATTATATAATAACATCTGCTAACTTATTTTCCTATCTCTATAGCATGATTTTGATACAGAAGCTAGAGGTCTACATAGAACCCAGAAAAGGTAATATGAATACAAATAAATATGCTTTCATTTATCACATAAAGTACACATTATTTATTTTAATTAGTGAACTGGTTCTAAAATTAGGGTTTAATTCACTTATTTACCTTAAGAAAGGTAGGGTATGGCATAGTCGAAGCTGCTTCCGTAACTCTATGAGTATTTGCACCATGCACTCTAAGATTTCATATACTGAGGCAAAATGAGGGAGTTTTGTAAATCTACTCACATTCAGCTCTGAGAAGACTGAGTGCTAGGAATGAGGTTACAAGCAGTCAGAAGGAAAATGCATGTGCACATGTGTGTATCAAGGTGGAAGTGAAGTAGTAAAGTTAATAACATAATGGGAAAAATAATGCGTTGGAGTCAGACACCATTGACTTGAACCCTAATTTTTCTACTTACTTGCTATATGATATTGTTTAAAATATTTAAATGAATCTAGAATTCTTTTTCTGTAAGAATCAAATACCAAGACTTGTAAGCATTAGAAATAATATATGTGCCCTGGTTGGTGTGGCTCAGTAGGTTGAGTGACTGCCTGAAAACCTAAATGTCACTAGTTCGACTCCCAGTAAGACTAGGTTGTGGGTCGGGTCCCTAGTTGGAGGCATGTGAGAGGCAACCGATCAATGTTTCTTTCACACATTAATGTTTCTCTCCCTCTCTTTCTCCCTCCCTTCCCTTTTCTCTAAGAAAAAATAAATAAAATCTTTAAAAATAATTATTTAAAGAACTGGTGCATCAAGGTTTACAACACGTGATAATTATTATTACTATAAACAAATGTAAAAAAAGACAAAAATCAATGGCAACCCATGTTCATAAATTTTACAATAAATAGAAAAATCAGAATAATCTAAAAGGTTTCAAGACATTTATGTTAGCAAAACTATCTTGTTCTTGTAAAGCTTTGTGGATATATATTTCTGAAAAAAATTTTATTGATTCATCACTTTTTTCAAAGAAGAAGCTCTTCTGGACTGATGGGTTTATACATTACCATCAAAAGGTCTCTTACATGATTGATTTGAAATAGTTCTTTTGAAATTTAAAGGCCAATAAGCATCTCTTTTAGTGCCGACTGTAGATGGTGAATTGAAGTTTTTTTTTTTTTTTTACAAAAGCTGAATTCTCCTGAGGTTGAAATTCAGCAAAATAAAGTTCACTGAAATTTCACACTGGACCCAACATAAGGTCTCAATTTGCAGCAGCAAGGGTCAATAAACATTTTACCTTGGCATAGAGCCTTTAAAATCTGTTTCTATTTCTATTGTGACATAGCATCAAACCTGTATGTTATAGCAACTTACGCTTCACTGTTGCTTCAGGAAAAGTTATTTCAAACATTCAAGTGCCTTGCGTCCTCTAGCTCAAACAACTGAATGTCTAATACAACGGGGCTAGGGTTAATTTTTTAAACTTCACTTTCATTAAAGTGTGTCAGGCATGCCTATTAAATGCCTAGTTATTTAAAAGATACATATCGGTCTTCCACAGGCACAGGTTTCGCATCTACATATTCCATGAGTACCAACCATGGATAGAAAACACTTAAAAATCCCAAAAAGTTCCACAAAGCGAAACTTAGATTTGCTACTCGCACCAAACGCTACACTGAATCCACATGAATGACGTGACGTGTAGGCTGTGCATGCCCTGCTGTAGCCTACACACAAATACATTGCATTGTGTCAGTACTACCACTTCATATGAGACTTGAACATCCCTGGGTTTTCATATGTACAGGGGGTTCTGGAACCCATCTGCCCACCACGGATGCCAAAGATACCTAAAAACTGGCCAGAATGTACTTAATTTGGGATAATGTCCCGATAATTTTAAGGCAGTTACATAGTTAACACAGCAAAGTTCTCTCTTTCAATTTTTCCCATATTTTATGTGAGAACATTTCCTATATACCTGAAACTCACACAAGAACTTAGTTCACTTTCAAAAAACAATTTCTACATTGTCTTCAGAAGGGTAGCTAAACTACTAAGACTATAAGAATCCTTTCCTTTTATGTTACTTAACTGTTTTTCTAATCTGTTCTTGGTTTAGCTAGTAAGGTCTGAGCTTCTTTGTCATTTTTAATTTTTGAAAAACAAGGTTTGTTGTTATTTAAAGAACCCATTAAACTTTGGCCCTCTAACTATCCAAAGCGAATGACAGGTCATAAAGTAATAGCAACAATCAAGATCACAAAAATGAGGTTAAGTATTCTAGAGTTCAATAAATTCCATATTTGCATGGTCAACTTTATAGACAAACAGTGCAAGTTACTTAGCAGAAATCAGACTTGAACAAATTATAGGTTTTAAAGCTGGAGAAAACTGAAAACACCACGAAGTCCAAACCTCTCATTAAAATACAATTATTAAAATATAATATTAAAATAAGCTGTAGTGAATATAACCGAGGTATTGGAAACTACCACTAATGAAGGCAGACTAACAAGTACCTAAATAACAAGAGCTGCCACCTACTGAGCATGGTTTACATGCCGAACACTATACCACCTGCCCTTAAATCATAATTTTACTTAATTTCATAATAGTAGTATGGCACAGGCAATAGTACGCCCACTTTGTAGATGAGAAAATTGAGGCTTAAGTTAAATAAATTACCTAAAATTAAATTACTGATAAGCAAGTGGGCTGGAGTTATGATCTAGGCTATTTGTTTTAAACTGTAATCTTCTAATGGTAACATTACTGCCCTAGAAAAAGAAACAAGGAGCTCTTTTCTTCCGAAAGCATCCTGTTGTGACTACTGATCTACTGGACCTACAAAGGCAACCCAAATTAATATACCAACATATTCCAAATGAACTTAATGAATCCATCTGAATGGATGACTGAAAGTTTACTAAATATACGGTCCATATAGTATATTTAAATGTACATATATTTAAAATGTACATCACGACCACCTAATACGTTACATAGAGAATAAGATCAAAGTTCCTAATTTCAATATTTTCAATCCATCTTTTTAACTGTAGCTCCCTTGTCCTAGGAACTAGACTTTTATAGACTTTGTTGAGTGTGCCAGTTGGCATTTTCCTGATCACGTTTTCTCTTATTTTTTATCCTTTTTATGAGGTGAGGTGCAAGTTAAAAATATACAAATTATCTCCCTGTAGGTAGAAGTGTTCTAAGCTTTTTAATGGCCTGTATGTAAACTAACTGACTGCTGCTCTTACTGGGCAAAACAACTAATGCTCAGTGGCCTTGTCAGACTGCATTCAAGACGGCGCAGGGAAGAAATGCCATTAAAGAACTATGTAGTGGGTAAAACCACGCAGTTCGGTGGTCAGACGGAGTGATAACTTTCAATATGTATTGCAACTTCTCACTAGAGGAGGCTGATGGAGGAAATACTATCAGTATGTCTTCCCCAAACAGGAGATGTCTGACCATGCAGAACCTGAGATGCTGCCAGGACTCTTTTCACAAGTGACTGGAGTCACGATTGGGTAAAGGCCAGTGTCCACTCCTGGTGCCCTCCCATCCTTTCCACCCGTGTCCTTTCTGC
Source organism: Micronycteris hirsuta (assembly GCA_004026765.1). Classification (NCBI taxonomy): domain Eukaryota; kingdom Metazoa; phylum Chordata; class Mammalia; order Chiroptera; family Phyllostomidae; genus Micronycteris; species Micronycteris hirsuta. The sequence goes on along the minus strand of PVJI01006657.1, from coordinate 45,402 downwards.
TTGCTGCTGGTGTGGTAAAATGACCGCCTCTCTCTCTAGTCTCTCTGCTTCCTCTTGATAAATTGGACTTGACTAACTCTCTTGTCCATGGATTAAATGATCTAGGCTGATGAAGGGCCAGGCACTGTAGACCAGCCTGGCGTGAGGCATTGAGAACAAATAACCTTTTTCTGGCCACCTATTTCATCCTAGTGGATAGGCTTCACACCAGCTTTTACACCCCACTCAGAGGCAGACTGCAATCATGCTCTTATGCAATAGACAGACAAACAGAGAGAAAGAGCTTCATCTGATCTTCTACTCTAAGCAACACCTGGCAATTTTTTTTTTCTAGAAAGCCCTGAACTGGAAGGATTTGGACAGCTATGTACGCTATTTTTCCTGTAAAGCCTACAACTTACTAAGTTATTAAAATGAATAATTGCTCAATCAAACTAGTCCAAAGAGAAGCCAGAAATTAGAAGAAAGATAAATTCCTTAAACATGTTTAGACATGATACTCAATTCTCATTAGGTTCTTTTGGTTATTTTTAAGAATTCTGTTGCTCTTTTTCCATTTGTATTAGCTATATAAAGTTTTTACTTCCAGCAATATTTTGTATGTTATACTAAGAGAGTTTCAAATTTTCTGTTTTCAAGCTGCTGTGGACAATAATCATTCTGCTCCACGTACCAGGAAGAAATCCTTGGTTCCATTAACAGCTGCACCTGCCTCTTGTCCAACCAAGTGTTCTTCCCTAATCACTTAAGAGGGCTGACAAGAGAAAACAGAGTAGCCAGATGGTGGTTTGGCAAAAGCAACACATATGGGACAAAGTAAAGTTTGGGATAAGTGAACTACTATCACTAATGTCTGGAAGCAAATGGCCAAGAATTGCCGGTCCTTTAAATTTTATGAATGTGTTTGTTAACTCACTTTTTCTTTCTCTCTCTCTCTCATACACACACACATACACACACACACCTGTGAACAAATCTGTGGTGTTAAGATGTGAGGAGGGATATTTGAGAGCTGAGAATGAATGCTTTTTCCTTTAGTGTAAGTAAAAGCAGCAAAGCAATTGTCTGCATTCTGATGAAGTCTGTCTTCTGACTAAGACCAGCTCATTGTGGACAATTTCACTATCAAGAAACAGCTACTGAGGTGGTTCTTAACAAAAAAAAAAATAAATAACCAAGGCTTTGAACTTTTCCCACAATGACAGTCGCAGGAGGTTGCTTTTCATCATGAATGCAAATACCATTGCAAATGATTGTATTTACTTTTGGGGAGGAGTCCTTTCTGTAGTTAGTAAAGAGGTGGGAGGTTTTATTCATTGTTTCAGATGTGGCTGCTAAGTCAAATGGCATTTTTATATTTTGGCTTCTTGACCAACTATAGTTATTAAGCATTAGAGCCAAATCAAAATGCATAAATGCTCAATTCTCCATTGTTTCATATCTCTAGCAGTAATATCATATTAGAAGACCCTTTATTAACAAAATAAAAGTTGATGTCGATTCTATCCCCACAGCTCTCTTCTCTAGTGGTAACTAAATATCATGTGTCACCAAATTAAACTATATGTTGTACATTTCTTTCTCTTCATAAATAAAATCCGTACTGTATTGAAAATATGCCTTTTACTCAATAAAGAGACACACAGCTCTCTCTTAGGAAAATATCAAGGATAAATCATAAGAATATTTAATGAAGAAACTTAACCACTATCCCTGAAGGTTAATTCAAGGATAACATGTTTGTCATCCAACTGCAAAAGTAATTATTTATATTTTTATAAAGCAGATGTAGAACTTATATGGAGAGAGGGAGAATTGGAAGGAATGGGAGAGAGAAAATTTTGCATAGGGACACAGAATTTTAAAAAGGAGCATAAAATATTAAACATAGATAACTTTACCATGGTATATATGTTCACATATACATATATGCACTATATTTATACATATATACATAAACACATATCTATATATACACACTTAAGCATACTTGCACATACTTATACGCTCAATGCATTTCATAAGCCGACCATCTCATACTTGGAATTGCAGAGCAGTGAGGGGCATTAAGAGGTTATCTGAGGAGATCCTTTCCTTTGGGCAGCTCAGAGCTTAAACCACTCAAAGACCAGGCTATCTGTTCTATTTTTAGAACTCTCTAGGGATGGAGATTCATTATCGACTACATTGTTCTGTACTTGTAATAGACTCACAGGTGCCTTTCTTGACAAAACCATATTTCACAGATCCTTGGTCTGACAGACTTTCATTGGGATCTTTTAATACCTCCCCTTCCGTGTGACAGCTTGGCAGCTAAAGGACTTAGCTTCACATGAAAATGCCGTCAGAGTTCAAAAGGTACAGATGTGCATATAAAAATGATGTTAATTTTTCCAATTAATATCATTCCCAAAGCCCCTGGAAAATATAACCCTATGCAAAATATAAAGAATGTAAAATTTGTTTTCTGAATCCACAGCCTCTGGAATCCTCTTTATTTGCATGAGGCAGCCTTCTCTTGCCATTGGTTATCAACACTGAATCAGGTTTATCAGGTTTTTCTACTCTCGAAATAACTGTCCGCTGTCCTTTCTCTTACTCACCCAGATCACTTCTCTTTGAATATTGTTAATCTGAAAAACATTATTCCTGGCTAACATATTAAGAAGGAGCTAATCGGTTACTACAGTTTATAATTTCACTAAGTGCTATGCATACAAAAAATTCCATAAAAATAATGGGTCTTCATATTTTCAAACTTCACCATTTAGTCTGCAGCCTATTAAACATATGCATAACAGTGTCCCTGCAAAAACCAACGCTGCTTTTAAAGCTTTGGAACGCTTGTAAATATAAGACTATAATAATAGAAGTTAAATTAAAACCCCATTTATTCCCAAAGAAGACTGAAAAATACATATTCATTGTCAATAATGAAAATATGACTGGTAAAATATGTTTTTAAAAAGCCCTTAATCCAAAAATCCTAATCATAAACTTAAAATTACAAAATTTAGATATACTACAGGAACATATATTAGTTCCTCTTAACTCATGCCCAGTACTTGGCATTTGTGGTGCAGGATGGGCAATGAAATAGAGTAGGACACGGGAAAAATAAACAAACAGAAATTGCAAAGAATTATTTAACTAAATGTTCTTGCCAAGAAATGGTACTACTTAACTGCTTCAATGGAGTAAACCAATCTAAAAGGACACAATAATTTGCATGGTGGAAAATTGGAGAGCTTTCTTTCAGCTACAGCTTTCAGTCTAAAGAGCACAAAGAGCTAAATTTTAGCCAATTTTCTGACTGGTTTTTTGTTGTTGTTGATGAGATTGCTTTTCATTCTACAATTGTTTCTAATGTCTTCTAAAAAGAAAGAATGACACTAACTCTTTTATTTGAAATTGTACATCACATGATCAGTAATTATAGATACAAAGCCTTTTCATCTTAAAAAGGATAGCCAATCCTTCAAGACACTATATTCATTTGTGGTATTTACTCATATTGATCAGTTCTCTCTCAAAACAAAGTGAGACAGAATAAAAGAAATCAAAGTATTATAAATGATATTAAAAATAGCAAATAGATGTTATAAATACATATTTCCAGAGCAGATTTCTTTAAAATGTTCTTAAACCAATTTGGGGGCTACTTTAATATGGAAAAACTCTCAAATTTTAATTAAAATTTCTACAGCAGCCAGTTAGAAAATACCAATGGCCCAATGGTGCTAGGACATGTGTTTATTTACATGTGTTTACTTTGTATAGAAGTGAGTTTTTGTGTGTGTGAGTGAAATATGATAAGGGAGGCAGGTCCCACCTACACTGAGGCATGACTTGAAGGATGGCAAAATACAGCTACTGTATTTCATCAAATGTAGTACATCCTTGATTTTAAGGTATATTTTTATTTTATGAATCACTAAGAATGAAGAAAGCATGCTTTCAATTAAACTGTGACACAGGGTTTTATTATCACACCGATTTTAAGAATGTACTCTTGTTCGTTGGAGATGTGAAAACATGGAAAAAATCTAACATGGAACTTCTCCATAGTGATTTGTCAACAGGTTTTAAATTGAGTCACCTTTTTAAATAAGATTATGATTCTAAAAAGCTCCCTTTTAAAATGCAAATATTGTACCCAGGAAATGTGGCTGATTAAACCATTAACAAATGTTACCATGCGTTAATCGATCACTAGTCATGAAACCCTTAAAGAATATTGATTTTTCAGCTTATCAGAGAAAAGAGAAGAAAAGCATGCAGAAAGAGGTGGAAAGAAAGCAGAGGTACTCAGTTTACAGCCTTGGTCTAGGCCACTACACAAAAGAGCTTCTGGTGCACCACGAGGATACAAACGAGGGAACCATGCTGCAAAGCTCAGGTATAGGGACACAAAGCACAGACAATGAGAGAAGCAAAAAACTTTAAAAAAAAAAGATCATAAATGTCACAGTTTTGCATATATCCTAATATGAAGACAATCAGACATTCTTAGGATACAGGAGATACCTCTGAAAAAAAGAACATTTCTATTAAGGCTTCCAAGAACATTCAAAATTTAGATTTCCTAATGATAGTTATATGCATATGTGTAATTTTATATGTTAAATAATAAATACTTCAACTGTTCTCAAGACCAGAAAGTTGTTTATCCGCTCATTGTTTTTATTTCATATTTTATGATCCGTGACACCTTTTCTCTCTGTAAGATTTCTCTTTAAGAAGACACTGATTTATACTAAAATGAGTCACTTTATTTGCTTTTGACACTGAGCAGAGTTCAGTCACCTAGGGTCAAATATCTTAGATTTTATATAAAGCTATGCCACTGACTTCCTGCAAGACATGTAGAAATAATTTAACTTTACCTCACAGGAGTATAACTACCTGAGCCATATTCTTTGAGAAAGGCAGTAGCATTTTTAGTTTATGATAGAAAGGCCATATAAAAAGATGACATATTCTGTAGGAGCTAGCAAGTACCTTAACCTTTTATTTGTCTCATCTCTAAAGTAGAAATAATATTATCTGCCTAAAAACAGTGTTCTAAACAAATTATTTCTTGATGATCACGATCCAATATTCATTGGTCTGTTCCACTCTTAGATATCTAAAATAAATGAGAGACATTGAGTATGATATATCCCTTGAAAATGGATAATTCTACAACTCAGTATGAAAATGCCTAATAGTTGGGACAGGGATGCCCATTTTACTGTTTCTATCTAAATAGTACTGGAAGTCTTAGCCAGAGCATTAAGCAAGAAAAAAAAAATAAAAGTCATCCATACAGAAATAAAATGATCTCTGCTTGCAGGTGATCTTTTATACAGAAAGCCCTAAAGATCCCACTGAAAAACTGTTAGAACTAATAAATAAACTCAGTAAAGTAGCAGGATACAAAATCAACATGCAGAAATCAGTTGCATTCCTATCACTAACAATGGTCTACCTGAAAAAGAAATTTAGGAAGCAGGGCCATTTGCAATAGTATTTAAATAAATGAGATAGGAATAAATTTGACCAAGGAAGTTAAAGATCTGGACAACGAAGACTGTAAAACATTAATGAAAGAGATTAAAGAAGACATAAATAAATTGAAAGATATCTCATGTTCTTGGAGAGACTTGATTTTATAAAAATGTCAATCCCACCTAAGAAATATATACATTAAATGCAATCCCAATCAAAATACCAATGGCATTTTTTCACAGAAATTAAAAAAAATTGTTCTAAAATTTATTGGGAACCACAAAAGACCTTAAAAAGCCAAAATAATCCTGAGACAAAAGAACAAGGCTGGTGAATCACACCACCTGATTTAAAGCTATATTACAAAGCTGCGGTGATCAAAACTATACGGTACTGGCATAAAAACAGGCACACCGATTAGTGTAACAGCATAGAGAACCCAGACACAAACCCACACATATACAGTCAACTAATTTTGATAAAGGTGCCACGAGCAAACAATATATAAGGACAATCTCTTCAATAAATGGTGTCAGGGAAACCAGGTATCCACACGCAAAAGAATAAAACTGGACACATATGCTATACCACTCACAAAAATTAACTTAAAATTGATCAAAGACTTAAATGTAAGAACATAAAACATTACATTTCTAGAAAAAAATTAGGGGAAAAGATAATTGACATTAGCCTTGCCAATGATTTCTTGGATAAGACACCAAAAGCACAGGTAACAAAAGCTAAAATAAACAAGTGGGATTACATCTAACTGAAACCCTTCTGCACAGCAAAGGAAACAATCAATAAACTGAAAAGGTTACCTACAGGATGAGAGAAAATATTCACAACCCATATATCTCATAAGGGGTTAAAATCCAAAATATATAAAGAACTCATACAAATCAATAGCAAAGCAGCAAATAATCCAAGTAAAATTAGGTAAAGACTGTGAGTAGACATTTTCCCAAAGACACACAAATGGCCGATAGGTACATGAAAAGCTGCTCGACCTCATTTATCAGGGAAATGAAAATTAAAACCACAATGAGACATCACCTCACATCTGTTAGAATGGCTGTTATGAAAAATACAATAGATAACAAATGCTGGTGGAGATATAAAGGGAACTCATACACCATCAGTGGGAATGTAAAATGGCCCAGCTATTATGGAAAACAGTATGTAGGCTCCTTAAAAAACATAGAAATTGATCTACCATATGATCCAGCAATCTCACTCTTACATATATATCCAAGAGAATTTAATCAGTATGTCAAAGACATATCTGCACATGCATATTCACTGCAGCATTATTCACAATAGCCAAGATGTAGAAACAACCTAAGTGTACATCAATGAATAAATGGATAAAGACAATGGATACACACACACACACACTACTGAATATTATCAGCCATGAGAAAGATGGAAATCCCATCATTTGCCAGGACATGAATGGACCGTGAGGTCATTATGGTGAGATAAGTTAGACAAAAAAAGACAAACATGTAGAATCTAAAAAGCCAAATTTATAAAAACAGAGTAGAATGGTGGTTACCAGGGGGCTGAGGGGTGAAGCAAGTGGAGAGGTATTGTTTAAGTGTTCAAACTTGCAACTATAAATCAGTTTGGAAGATCTAACAAACCGCATAGTTAAAATAGTCAACAATACTGTATTATAAGCTTCAAAGTCACTAAGAGACTAGATCTTAATTTTTCTCACTGTAACAAAGAAATAGTATTTGGGGAGATAGAAGTGTTAGCTAAGGCTCAGAGGCAATCACACTGCAATATATGAGTATAAATGTATCAAACCAACACATTGTATATCTCAAACTTACACTCTGATACAAGTCAATTATTTCTCAATAAAAAAAAATATAGGAGGTCCTCAGAAAACATCTGTTGAATGAATGCATGTTGAAATCAATGCTTCAGAGAAATAAAAAAGCAGTTTCTCTTCATAAAAGTTGGAGATTGCTAATCCGAACAAATTGTGATGGTGTGAAGGTGTTCTCTCCAGCTCCCTCGAAGTCAGTCTTGCAGTCAGTACTGCTGACCGACAGCCTTATGCAGACCAGAAACCTGAAACAGTGCTGGAGACCTGACTGTGAATGGCTGATTAGCCTTGCTCCCACTCCCTAGGGTCAAGTAACCTCAAATTCTTGTCAAGCCCTAGGGAATGAAAAGTCTGTGGCAGAAAGACAGGAACTGCTGCTTTCTCTTGCCCCAGACTATGTGGAAAATCCATAACTTCAGCAATAACTGTATGTAAAGCACATCATCTTTTCAGGGTCGAAGGTCACATTTCCATGGCAATCGCAGCTTCCTCCCTCCCTCTGTCCTCACAATGCCCCACCCAACTGCACTAAAAAGACATTGCACCATATTGTAATTCCTTTTCAGTGTTTACACCTCTTATCCCAGGAGGGGAAACTACATCAGGTGTGTCAAAACCTTTGGCAGGCTAAGCAAGAATTTTACCTGCTTAAATTCAGAATAACTTTACAGTTTTGACTTTTCCAGCAGCTAATTACAGTGGGGTGTTAAAAGCATAGAAAACTTCCATTTTTATTCAATTAATAAAAAGCTTCAATAAAACACTGCTATGTTTTCAGTTTATTGCGATCTCTTCCAAATTACCTGCAGAAGGTCCCATTGCCGGCTGCTCAAATATTTCCCAGGCTTCAGTGATATATGTAAAAACAAACAAACAAACAAAAAAAAAAAAACCTGACATCTGGGTTCAAAGAGTAGTAAGTCTCCAAGAAAAATCTTAAGACGTCAAAGCCAGATCTTCAGCCATCCTCACAGGCCATTTTGGATTTAATTATAAATCTCTTCCTTGGTGCTAAATCTTCTGTCAGCTCCCAACAGGGGTGAGTGATATAGATCAATAAGCTGTAGGGTTGGCCAATACTGTGTTTTTCTTCAACCGAAAGCCTCATGTCCCATGTCTTATTCCCTCAGTAGTACGTCTACTTTCTAATACAAAAATCAAGCAAAGTAACAATTGAATATGCACAGACATGTTACGTGATAGCCATGACTGAATGTCTTACTGGTTTCAAGAAATCTGTTCACACTTTAACAGAACCTCCTCCCCTATGTTATTTCTGGATTAGTGCCGGATACTTCAGGCACACAGCAGCCACTAGGGAGATTATTTCCACTCAGATGTGCTTTGTGATGTTCTTCAAAATACAGTTTTCTTTTTTCTAGAGGGAGGCACAAACAACACATAGAGCTTTACAATTTTACAGTATTATTTACTGATTTTCTGACCTTTATATGGTAACTTGATTTCATATAAACAAAATCTAAATTAAGCTTTTCAAATTGATAAACAATTACCCTGAAAACACGGCTTCATTCAAATGTGTGTGAAAATATCCTTCAAATATATTATTTGCAGTAAAATGAAACTGTGCTTGACACTGCTCCATTGTGACAATTGGAGAGAATTTAATTTGTAATAATTCTAGTGGTATCCTCCTGAAAACATTTAAAATTTGGCAAAGACTGCCTTTGAGGGATAAAAATCTAGTTAGTGAAAAACTCATCAGAACAGTTGTACAGCTGGAAGAGCGTTTTCACAGATATAACAGGAGCTCACGAGGCATCATCCCCTCCACTGCTGTGTGTGTGCACAAGTGTGTCCGTGTGCTGTGTGAGAACAAAGAACGGCACGGGCACACCTTGCTAGGGAACGTGAAGATTTTTGAAGTCTTTCCACCCAGAGGTAACTGGGTGGAATGATTTTATCATTCCAACCTTTTTTCCAACCTCCCCACCCTTTTCCTTTTATAAACTGTAAATGAATTATCGCAGACTTTATGCTGACAGAGACCCTTTGCTTGACCAAACTTTACAGTCAGGCTCCTTAACTTTTTCCTCAGTCAATCTGCAAGCCTCCTTGTAAATCCAGTTTCAGCAAGAACTCTGCTAAATCATTTAAGGAGAATCCCCACCTTAAAAATGAATCACCCTCAACATCTAATCAGGTTTCTCATCCTCCCCCCCCCCGCCCCCGCACCCCCCACCCAGCAACCCAGCAACATCTCATCATTCTGGCCTGTCTGTAGCAAGAATCCTATCGGGTGGGTTTAGCCGGGCCCCTCCACCCCTGGTCTTTAGTAATTATTGTCTACCAACCTCCACACTGCCTCTGGGCTATAAATCCCTACCTTTTTGTGTGGTATTTGAAATTGCACCCAGTTTTATAATGAGGTGTCTTTTCCCCTATTGCAATAGTTCTGAATAAATTCTGTTGTCACCCTGGTTTTTCTTTGACAGTACTTAAATCGTTATCATTTTATACCTCTAGAAAAAGATTAGTTATTATCCCTATTTGATGGTTAAGAGGATACAGGGGAGAGAGAAAGAAAGAGTGTGAGAGTGTGGGTGTGGGTGTGAGTGTGTGGGGGTCTGTGTGTGTCTGGAGGTCACAGAGATACAAGTGGGGAGGAAATCTAGCAAGAGAAATTAAGACAAGCCATCTACTTTGTAATTTTGCTTATAGAGAATACTGAATATTTGATTCAGTGTTATCTTATATGTCACAATTTAAACATTTCCTCAAGATCCACCAATAATTTTTCAGAGGTTTCCTATTTCAGAAGGATAATATATAGAAAAAAACCTATTTTATGTTTTCTTATATACCAAGTGAGAAAATTGAGGATATAAAACTTAGAGAAAGGAGGAGTACTGAAAAAAATATTTTTTCTCTGTTTAATTATGAATGGATTTCCTTCACTTCAGCAACAGTTTAATAGTAAATATAATTTAATTAAATATAATTTTTATTTAAGCATACATCAGTAAAAAATTAATACTTTCTCTTATTAAAGCAATTTTTAGAACATGTTCTTCCATTCATGTCAATTATAAATGCAATTTCTTTCAGGATGACTGTATTATATATCTATCTCATAAAAGTGTTAAGTGCATATTTACTTTTTGAAAAGTCAATCCTTCTATTATTAAGTGAGAGAAGCAAATCTGAGAAGGCTGCATACTGTTTGATTCCAACTGTATGACACTCTCAAAAAGGCCAAACGACAGAGATAATAAAAATATCAGTGGCCAGGGAGTAGCTGGGGGAGGAGGGGAGAGGTGACCAGACAGAGCATGAAGAATTTTTAAGGCAGTGAAATACCATGTATAATATGCTAATGAATCTATACCATTACATATTTGTCTATACCCCCTGAATGTATAATCCAAGAGTGAACTCTTCAATAAACTACAGACTTTGGAAAATTATGACGTGTCAATGTAGGTTCATCCTTGTTAGAAAGTGTACTGTTCCGGTGAGCTATGTTAATAATGGGGGGGCTATGTATGCGTGGGGGTCAGCGTATATGGGAACCTTCCTCTCAATGTTATTGTAAACTTAAATCTGCTCTAAAAAATACAGTCTTTAAACAATGTTTTAAAAAAGTTAGTATTTCCTCCAAGCTTACATTGTCCCTCCAATCTTCCTTTCCAAAACAGAGGTGGATATGTTTTACTAAAAATTATCCAATGATATTCAAAAATCTGCAATTGCCTAAATGACAGAAGCTTAAATAGTCAATTTTTCTCTGAAAACTTAGCCTCAGACATCATGATTTTTACCAAGACTCTCATCCTTATCCAAAACTCTCTGATCTATCCTGCAGTGCCTCCTTCACCTCTGGGTACGGCAGACTATAACATGTGAGAGAGGTCAGCAAAGAACGGCAGAAAGACTAGTTCTACTTCTGGGCTACAACAATGGAAAATAAAAATTGCACTGATTAAACCAATTTTGCTTCCTAGAAACTTCCATTCATCTTAATCACAGATAATCTGATTTATATCTCTTTTAGGTCAAGTAAAGTGAATCAAGCCAAAGGCAAATACGTTCTCAGTGCTTTAAAACTATAAGCATTATGTTCTAAAGTACAAGAAGTCATGTTTTATAATATGCTGACAAAGGCAATTCAATTCCACCCTAAAATTAAAGGAAATTATAAAACAAAATGATTTAATTGTAACACACAATTAAAATTATCTTCAGGGTTTTTCCTAACATTAATATAAAAGGACTTTTTATATCCAAAATATCTGACATCAAATCATTTTTCATTTCTTTTCTACAAATTAAACATTTAAGAAATATAGTGCCCACAGACTCTATATACAAATAATCAGTTATTACATGTGACCCCTTATTTTATTCCAAATCCCGTGACTCAAAATCCCCACTGTTTCTCAATCCAACCCTTAGATATTTACCAAATTACTCCTTTTATGGAATGCTGCTTCCTTCCACTCTCAGAGGCCTGGGAGTAGAGAAAGACAGATAAAAGCTGTCAGCTGACTCACTAGTTAAAAAATCTTTCCTTTGTCAGTAAATCTGGAAGATTTCACAGAGTCTGCCAAGTCACATTGGTAAAGATGGAAGTTACTGGGAAACCTAATTTTTTAATCAAAAAGTTGTCTTTTGAAGCTTCATCAAAGAAAAATAAAACCAATGAGTTCATTGGAGCAGTGGAAAAGGCAGATTAACCTCCTCCCCTGCACCTCTTCCTCTGTCTCACTATTTTGCTTTTTCTTTTGCTTCCTTCTCCTACCTCTTACATATTCCCCTTATTCTTTTCCTTCCATTGTTCTTTCCTGAACGGGTTACAGATGGGGAGTAGAAAGCAAACATGGAAGAAGATAGGTAGAGAGATACTCAGGTCTTTGGTGTCTAGTCATTTTCCTTAGAATACTGTCGTTAAGTTTCATCCATGTTGTATGTAGCATGCATCAAAAACTTCATCACTTTTGCAGTATTTTTATACCACATTGCTCATATATCTTCCTTTGATGAAAAAAATAAATCACATTTTGTATGATTATATTATTACTACCACCATTAGCTAATTATTTTAAGTGCTTACTTTGTACCAGGAAAAAATTTTTGAGAGAGAAAGAGACAAGAAAGTCACTGATCAGATCAGCTGTCTCCCATACACACCCCAACTGGGGATCAAGCCCACAACCTAGGTATGTGGGCCTCACTGGGAATCGAACCCACAACATTTTGGTGCAGAGGACGATGTTCCAACCACCTGAGCTACCTACCCAGGGCAGAAAACTTTCTAAGTGTTTTGTATGTATGAATGCATATGATCCTCACAACACATGGTATAGACATTATTGTTATACACATTATATAGTTAAGTAAATTGAAGCAAAGAGAGGCTTAATAACTTGCTCAAGGATAGTTAATTTGTGCAATGGTAGAGTATCTGAACCAATATAATATAGCGCTTGACCTACTGTCCTAGCCACATTTCATTTACATGATGATGTTCATTTTAAGTGTTCTTTGTGATCATATCCATTAAATACTTACTGAATACCTATATATTCCCCTTCTCAGTTTCTCAAGCCTTAATGAGAGTGATGATTATGTCTTTGAAGGTGACAGGACAGGTGACTGAAAGAAAATAAGCTAACTCATTGATCCAAAGCAGGATTTTTAAGGAGAAGACTGGCATAATAATGAGGACATAAAGGGAAAAGTTTTCAATAAGAGGTAAGCAATTACTGAATATCTCTTTACTCTTAATTGTGGCTTTAAGAGTTAAGATGTCTTATGTACTTAAAAAAGTATATTCCAACTCTGTAAGATATATACATAATTAAAAGGAGGTAAAATATCTAAAGGTAACAAAAGCAAAAACAGAATATAATAATACTAATATATCTTTCATACCAACAACTTTCCTGTTCAGAAATTAAAATACATTCATGGGAAGATTATTTAGTAGCCATAACAAAATTTAGCCTAATTTATTTTTTCTTTCTTCTTTCCCATTATACATTACAGGCCCTTCATCTTTTCTAAATTGAAAGAATAGAGTTATTACATATTTTATTTGGATACGCCTTATAAAAATCACAAAAATACAAAACAATGAAGGTTTCAAATCTTCTGTGGAGAAACAAAACCAGGAAAGGCTTGTTAGTATGTTTATAATTACACCAGCTAGAAATAATGGAGTTTAACAGACTAAAGACAAATTGGGTTAAATATCAGGAAATAATTTCTAAGGAAAACAGCAATTAGGTTATGTAAAAACAATTCAAAGGAAGTTACTGGACATCCATGATTGGAACCACTCACAGGAAATGGTTAAAATACTTTTAGCTATACCTCAGAAAATTTCTTGTGCATGTTGCAGATATGGAGTTGGATAACTTTCCATTCATGTCAAATTACCTTCTTACTTTCGATGCTACTTACTCTTAGCTTATTTCTGGAATGTATCTACTTTCTTCTATTTTAACTTTTTCCTCGTAAATATCCATGTCAAAGGCTTTCACTCAAATATGTTCTTTAAGGAAAGAAAACTGATTACTTGCTCTGATTGCTCTAAAGTGCCTGAGAGTACTGTTTTCTTCATAACACACAGTAATAGCTGTGTAACACTAACAGGAATAACTGCTTACACCAGCATCACTTAAAGTGTGATCATCTACAGAAGCTGAAATAATCTTCCTGAGGATGTGTGTGTGTGAGAAAGTCTCTCTAGCAGGAAAAATGGTAAGAAAAAACACCCTAACAGTAGCTGCTTATTTAGCCAGTTCTCAAGATTACTATATATCCATATATCAAAGAATTTCACATTTTGGAAACATATCATACAGAATTTCATTGAAAAATACAAGCAGTCTTAAAAATTATACACATAATTTAACAACCCAAACTCTCTTAAAGTAAAACAATGATTCCATAAGTCTTAGAAGAATTACAATTGTCTTTCAAGGATGCATTGTCGTGGCCATAATATTCTTTCCATAGTCCAACATATTCATCTGGCATGGCTTCTGATATGCCACCCCAAGCTTTTCTCCTTCAGTGAGTGGGAATAAATTATTCTTTACAGGCCACCCAGGACACTAATTAACACTTATTTATATTCAATTGTTCTCAGCAAGTACACATAATACTATAATAAATGTCATAGTTTTCTAGAAATGCCTTCATTACTTCAAACAAAAATCAACATAAAATACTTTATCTTTCAAAAAAGCCAACATATAGTGCCTGATTAGAACACTGTCCCTAAAATAGGAGGCAGCAGAAATAGAAAAAAATTTTTTTCATTAGAAGCAAATCGTTTCCATTAATTATAGCTGTCTAATTTTCTTCCAGCTACTGTATTTTTACTAGAATTTCAATCAGCTTTATTTAAAAAAAAAAAAAACAGAAAGGCCAATTTTGCAAATATCCTTGGAATACTTTTCTATTTATGTTCTAAATTTTATAGTAAATTGCTATATGTTAGTTTCAAACAAACAAAAATAATTTTTACTCTCAAATAAAATAATGCATTCAAAAAAATGTAATAGTTCAACATTTCCATGCAGGTGATCAGTGCCTGCCCTAACTGTTAAATAAGCATAGTCAGAACAAGACCTGGGCATCCTCCTTGAAATGTAACACATTTTATGAGGTGCTATGAGACACCATATGGTTTCATCACAGCTTATAATGAAAACATGTACAGAAAGAGCTACTCTTGTGAAGAAAAGCAGTACTAGCCCCCTTGATTCTAGGCTTACAAATGCCTAGAATGGATTTAACCTCCACCATCAGAGTGATTTTAGGGAGAGTGAAGAGGGGTGATGTTTTGAGGAAGAGATATGGGAAGAATAAAAGAGTGAGTGGATGAGTCTCAATGACCACTTTGGTGAGACCTCCAACGTACTCACAGAAGAGCTGTCTACGCCAACAACAGTACTCTCCACAACTGAAATGACGACCACTGGGGCATTTCAACCATGACTACCCACCCCCGATTGGTGATCTGGAGAGGAAACTGAAAACAGAGTCCACTCATCATTAAAAGCACTTTAAATGTCCAAGAAACCTTTGAAATAAAAAGGGAAATTGGTAAGTTTGCTGCCACTGTCGCTACAGTTGGTGCAGTCACGTCAACTGAAAAGACCAGCTGTCAGAGATCGACATCTTCATTCCCTTTATAAACTATTTTCTCTTTTCTTGCCCTGCAACTACAGGAAAATATGGCTTATTTTAAAATAAACGGTCCTTTGATTGCTGAGCATGTTATCTATCACAACTTTCACATTAAAGGTGATGTCTGCAATCTTGCCATTACCCATGTGTCCTGGACACACAGTTTATCTGAAAACACCATGGTAAATTTTACCAGAGGGCACTTCCAACATTATCGCTGATAGGGTCTCTCACTTCAACTCTATCATCGCTTCATGTACCAATACCACACTGCAACCCCTTTGCTCGTGTTTTGCTCATAATGTAATGCTAACTCATTTATCAACAGTAGGTTGTTCTATTAAGAAGTAAGAGAATATGACTGTCAGCAGCCTAATTTGTACCCAGAGAACAACACACTGGCCTAAAGTACATTTATTATACTCTTCAGAATTGCCTGGTTCCCACTGAAAATAAAAAAGGAAAACGTCAGCCTCCCTAGCAGGGCCCTCCGAATTTTAAGGTCTCCAATATATTACTCATTCTGAAGTCTGAAGATGTCAAATAATTTTAAATCTATCACAATGTTAACAGAACTTGGAATGGTTCTAAGATTTCCCAAGAGTTTCTTCACACCTACAATAGGTCCAAATATAAGCCAACTTTTCTGGAAAAAAACACACAAAGCCAAATGTTCCCTCCAGAAATAACCCTCATAGGAAATCACCAACCTTGACAGGGGATTCCTCCCTCTCTCTGTATTCTCAAAGAAGTCCTCTTGACCACTGGGTGTTCTGACACAATTCCTTGCAGATACACATTCACTGTATTTACTAAAGAAACTAATCTCTTCTCATTGATAACATCAAGCCCTGACCCTTCAGTCTTCCTCTTCTCCAGGATTTCTCTTCCAACAGAAGCTGCATCCACGTTTCAGAAGCTCTTTTTACCAAATGAGCCTCTTTAATAATACAATGACTGCATTTTCCTCTACATCTACACCTTTAAAAAAGTTCTTTATAACTCTGTTTCCTGAATTCACTGAACTCGAGTGCTTCTGAAGACTCAATTTATTGTCCTCTGCTCTTCTGACAACAAGTTCCTTCCCTCAGAGGGCCAGTCTAGTCTGATAATCCCAAGCATTCTTCCTCTGAAGATACCAACTCCTTAGTCAACCACTCAGAAGTTCCAACCCATCTCACTACTTCCCCTTACCGCCAGTTGGCATCGCTCTCGTTGAGATCACAGCCTATTCAACCCATGGAAATTCCAGGAATTCCACTTTGATGACTCTGGTTATTCATCAGGGGTTTCCATGTATCTTTTATCCTATCAAAATGTTTATTTTTTTACTTTTAACACACAACTCACCTTTGTATAGCTTTCTTCAGTTGATGGTAATTTATATTCTCTCTCTCACACTTCTAAAATAACTATTGCACATACTGTGTCTATGCTTCATTTAGTGATATCATTTGTTTATATTCTTTTATTAAAGCTTTTTGAGAGAGAATCACCATATAATAAATTATATTTCTTACGTTGTAGTAATTGATAAGTTTTGGCATATGCAGGAACCTGTGAAAACATTACCACAATCAAGAAAATGAGCAAATCACACTGGCCTGGTGGCCCAGTTGGTTGGAGTATTCAATCCCCAGTCAAGGCGCATACCTAAGCTGTAGGTTCAATTCCCAGTTGGGGCATGTATGGGAGGCAACTGATAACTCCTTCTTTCTTTCTCTCTCTCTCCCTCTTTCTCTCTCCCCCCCCCTCCCTCCACCTTCCCCTTACCTCCCCTGGCAAAAAAAAAATCAATAAACATATTCTCAGGTGAGGGTTTTTTTTTTTTAAAAATCTGATTTATTAAAAAAAAAACTATTACCCCTAAAAGTTTCCTTATTCTTCATGCAACCAGTGTGCACCCCACCAGGGAACCACAGAACTGATTTTTATCACTATACTAGTTTCATTTTCCAGAATTTAATACAAATTGAGCCATATACTATATATTATTTTATTCTGGATCCTTCCACTCAGCATGACTATTCTGACATTCACCCATTATCATAGCAACGGTCCATTGCCTTATGTTGTTTAGCAATATTTCACTGTATGGATGTACCACCATCTGTTTATCCATTCACTGGTTGATGGCCATTTAGTTTGTTCCCAGTTTCTAGGTCTTACAATATAAGCTTGTAAGAACACATGTGTACAAGTCATTGTGTGAATATATGCTTTCATTTGTGTATATACTTGTATATAGAAATATAGCAAGGTCATAGGTAGACATATGTTTGACTTTGTAAGAATCTGATAAGCTGTGTTCCAAAATGGTTGCCACATTTTACATTCCTACCGGCTATGTGCCAGGGTCCCAGTTTCTCCACATTCCCATAAACACTGGATACAATCAGTCTTTCTAACTGTAGTCATTCCAATAGGTGTGTAGTTATCGGCAGCAGGTACTATTACTAGCCCTGTGTGAGAATCAGATGCTGTTACCTCTGTCTTGTAAATATTCCTCTACTGGCCTCAGGTAGTGTCCTCACACATATGTGCTACTTAGTACTCAGCTAACAAGGGAGGTCCTCTGCAGATCTCTGGGAGTCTTCCTCTTTGTGCAGCTCCCTTTCCAGAACTGTGTCCTGCAACCTCTGGTTGCTGCTGTCTCCCTGAACTTTCAGCTCTATCTCTTCACCACAGAGAACCCACCAGGTTCCACCTGAGTTTCTCCTCCATGCACCAAGACTTGGAAACTCTCAAGGCACAAAACCTGAGTAAGAATTCAAGACACCTCATTTGTTCTCCAACTTTTACGGTTCATTGCTCTTTGTTGGCTGATACCTAGTGTCTTGAAAAGGAGTGCTTCATATACTTTGTCTGTTTTTTGCTGTTTCAGGTATAAGGCCAAATGGGTCCACCAAATGCCACTTGTTTATGTTCTTAATCATAGACCTTTGGTATATGCTCTTTGCTATAAACTAGTTGTAAACTACTAACACATGTAGATTGTTCTTGTATCTTTGTATTCCCTCACTGTGGAGATTCGGGCTTTCTCGGCATCTCAGACCATTTATTATTAGAAGGCATTCTCTAGGCCTACACCTCTCTTGCCCACTGCTTGAGAGTACAGAGAAACTTTAGCTATTGAACAAACCTATCAACTACTTTGACCAAAAGAGATAATTTAATAATGCAGATGTGTTGTTTCTGATTTGGACGAAAGGAAAGGAAAGTGTGGCGCATCTGCCTGACCTTCCTGTTACCCACGGCTGGCAGAAACAGGCCCTCTACCTGGAGCCTGTGCTTTTCTGTAGCACACAGTAGCCCCAGGCCTCTGCAGTGGGCATCGGGGTCTGACACCTTCAGCAATGGCCACCGGACAGAGGCTGTCCCAGAAGGAGGGTGTTATCTCAGACCCCTGAGAGCCCCAAAGTTTCCTCGGTCTTCAGAGACAAGAACTTGTGTCCCACCATTCCACCCGGGAGGTAAGAGTCTAGGAGAGAAGATGTTAATTTACTTATTGGAGAGTCTGCACTGTAACTGCTTTAAATATGCATGCCCTGCCCCATTCCAGGGCCTGGTGGGCTCAGTCAACCCTCCTTAAAAAAGCCTATATAAGAGCCTGGGAATCCTTAGAAAGCATAGCAATGGTGCAGGTACAATTTAAGGAACATAAAGCAAGCCATCTCATGCTGATGTTGAGTTCATCAGGTCCGATGACTGCCAGATAATAACTAGACAGGTATAATCACTGCTCCTAAAAAATCTGTAACTGACCACAGTAACACATAAGGGATCTATGAAAATGACTTTGGCTATTTTCTCAAGTGAAGAGAAAAATTACTGTTTTCTTTCCTATTCTTTATTTTTAATCCTTGACCTTGTGCCTAGCCCTTCTGGGTTGACAATAGAGTGAAATGGTTTGTCTGCATTGACTTTGGTACCATCACAAGATTCTGCTTTTGGAGTGTTCATTTTAATCACATATTACAGAAAAATAATACTCTGCGCCAGTATTTGTCTGAGACTCCTAGGACATTGTACTTCAGGATGAGATTAGGGATGCAGGCTCCTATTTATCAGGAAGGGGCATTGGAAAGGATAAAAGTGAATGAATAAAGTGAATTCAATTGAGCTTGATCCTGCAATGCTGGAAATTACCTCTGTCTGGTGACCTTCATATTACACAGTAAAGGGATATAACCATCCAGAGAAATCTCAAAGTATTTATCATTAAGAACCAATTTTAACATCAATTGTAGATCAATACTTTTGTAAATTAAAATAAACATGACTTATTCTTAATTCTTACTGAAAATAATCTGTGGCCCAGTATAGATCCACTGAATCCAGTTTGAGCAACACTTCTTCAGCAACTTTTTACACTCATAAATATTTGTACTAGGCAGCACAACTTCTAAATTAATCTCTTTATTTGTGTTCCTTAGGGGATGGTCTGTTCTGTATTCTAAACTATGCCTTCTGGGTATCAGTCTCTTGATGTGTCACAGTTGGCTCAACTCAGAACAAGAAAACCGAGCCTTCCTTCCCATGTGGGTCTCACAACCAACCCGCCTCTCTGTAGCTGATGCCAGCCCTGTCCCAACCATCAGAGGCTAGAACCTCACAAAAATTGATACTACCTCACCTCCAATATTTATATTCAATCACAAATTACTTCAGATTTTACAATCTTACCTTCTGATCTCATAGCACACCGCCTACAAACAAACCAGGCACACACACAATTTCAATTCTAGGTCACTATGCTATTTTCTGTTCTGAGCATAGCTAGTGTACATGACTTTCAAGGTTGCATGTAATATGTTGTCGTTTCCCCAGAGCCATGAATAGTACAATAGTTAGAGTACAGGATCTAGAACCAGATGCCTAGGTTTGAATTTAGTTCTCCACTTAACAGCTATATGCCCTTGAGAACAGCTGTTTAACCTCTACACACCCATGTCTTCATCTATAAAATGTTCATTGTAGTACCCCTGTGACATAGTTGTTCTGCAGATTAAATGAGTTAATATACTTAAAGTACTTAACTGAACCCATAACTAGTACATTATGAGTCAGTATAGCTACCAAAATTATGCCCTATCCAATCTTATTCCCAAGCTCTTACTAAAAGAGTTTTTCTGATATGAATTGACAAAAATCTATTTATTGGCTTCTATATTAGAACACCAGAAAAACCTATTTTTATTTACATGCCTTTGCATAAATTCTTTCTCTTATATTTTGATTTTCCCTGTGTATATCTTTATCCTAATCCCCTTCAAAACACAAAAGTTCTCACCTCTTCCACAAAGCCTTCCTAGGTTACTTTAACCTACCCTGTTGTCTTCTAGAGCAACTACATACTATACTCACAATGGAAGTCATCATCACATAAGGACTCAATGTTATTTTATGAGTGATCATTTATTTATGTTTAAGTCTAATTGATTTATCACGAAGAAAGAGCATCACCTTTTCACCCAGACAAATTTGAATTCCAACTCTGTATAACTTTTGAATTCCTCCCTGTATAAATTTTGGCATCTATTTGACTTCTCTGATTCTCAGTTTCTCTCACTTTATTATTATTAAAGTAATACTATTAATAAGATAAGTTTATAAAATGCCTGTAATAACATGTACAGATCCCTTCTTAAAAACTGATTGCAGAATTCCTGAGAAGAGAAATCATGTCATATTTTTCTCTATTCTCTACCCCACAGAGCAAATAATATACAGAGTAGTACTCAATAAAACTAGTTGATCAGATGCTGTGTTTTAAGGAGGGCACTGGAACATAACATGTTTATCCAAAACTCTTCTAATTGTACAACTCAAACATTCACTGCTCTGTATTCTCATGGTGCACTCTCTCTCACTGTGCTGCTAAGTAAAGAAGTAGAGTAATCTCCTTGCGATACACTAATTCCCACAGGCTGTAATAATTATAACAACTTCAAGGGACTTACACAGTGGAATTTGTTTCTAAGTAAAGAAAAACTTCTAAAGTGTTTTTAACTTAAAACATCTTTATTATTTGGAGGTTACACTGACATTACCAAAAGAAATCCAAATTAATAAGGTTATGATTGAAAAGGCTTTTAAGGAAAGAATATATAGTAGACAAGAGAAAGCTGACTGTTTAATAATAGTAAATGTTTGCATTATGAATATTCTGTTTTTGTGAGGGCAGATTGCCACAATAAGCATTTAGGTTAGGTTTTAGAAGGAACTTACTAACAATATTCTTGAAATTTTAATTTGAGTAAATAGTCAAAGAAAACTGGGAAATTTCATAATCTAAATATTTTAAAAATATTTTTAAATTGTTGAATTTAGTGCCACACAGATGGTAAAAAAAAAATGTTAGTTATTATTAAGCTGGGTGTGTATAGGGTCAGAAAATGGAAAGATATTTCCAGTTCTTTTCACATAGCCATGTCTACGTTTCAGTAAGTTCATAGCCGGGGAGGGAGGAAACAACAACATAAATCTTATCCATGGTCTAACAGGAGGTATTGAGTCTGTTTATATGTCCAAGTACAACTTCTATAGAAATCTAATTTCTGATACAGAAACACTAGCATGAGCTAAACTATTTGTAGAAACACTGCCTATCTGCCAGAGAAAAAAGCCTGGCCACCTTTGACTGGAAATAGACACCTTTCAGTGGAGTGAAATGGGCAGCAGATGAGGTATGGGCCAAGATGCGGGAGCTGTGAAGAAACATGGAAGCTTTTAGAGGAACTTGGAAATAAGTAAGAGCCCAAGGAAATCTTGGATGACATGAACCAGCACATAGGTGAATCATCTCTCTAGGGGAAGTAAAAACAGAAGGACAGAGGGAACTGGGAGGGTAGGGGAGAAGAGGAAAGGGGAGGGGATACAGGTTAAGTGGGGTACCACAGAAGGGCCAGCCTGGAAAATCAAACAAGAGTGCACGCTCAGAACTAAGAATCAAACACAGGAACACTGGACAAATACATACAGTAGCCCTGGGGTTCACACCCACAGAAACTAACATGTAAAGAAGCACAGACAAAGGTTAACTAATGAGGAAGGAAGACATGCTGAGTATGTACGGAGAAGGAAGAGGCTGTTCCCATGATCGACATAAAAACGTTTGCTATGGTGTAGAGACTTTTAAAAATAATGCATTTCAGGAACAAGATGGTTTATAGCAATGCCATAATTTTTCAAATGATATCCTTTCTCTTTCTCCTTCTGATGGTAACTTGGTTTTCTCATATCCAATTAAACTTTTCCCAAAATGTCTTTCTCATTATCTCTTTGTATAAATCACTACTTATTATTGCTTGGATTAGTACTGACAAAATGACAATTTACAACCTTATTGAAATATTATTATAAATTTCTTAAATTCATAGTGTACTCTTACCTCTATAATAAAATCCTTATTAACATATGTCTAATGGTTATGATTGAAAGATCTATTTAGTAAGTATATACTTAAAAAAGATATTTTTAAATGATTAACCATTGATGTTTTAATATTTAGCTGCTTTGAAATTAGTTAAGTCTGTATATTTAACATAAAAAATGGAAAGGTCAAAATTATATTGGTGAATCTATTTTACCTGTTTTCATTATGCAAGGTGAAATCATGTTTATGACTATCAATTACAATAAAATTATGCATAAGATAGCCTAAGGTTATGTTTTAATAAAGTATAATACTTCTACTAAATTGATGTTTCTAGCAAGGAACTGTCTCAGGAATTAAAAATATAA
This sequence comes from Micronycteris hirsuta, assembly GCA_004026765.1. Classification (NCBI taxonomy): domain Eukaryota; kingdom Metazoa; phylum Chordata; class Mammalia; order Chiroptera; family Phyllostomidae; genus Micronycteris; species Micronycteris hirsuta. Next base: position 22,163 of record PVJI01006657.1, on the reverse strand, counting down.
TGAAAATTTTAAAAAACTACTTAAAAAGTTACATGGCCTCAGTTCAAGAACATCATAATCCCAAATTGCTTAAACACTAGTAAATTAATTAAACTGTCTAAGTAGGTTAATTATATACTATTTAAATCAAGGTGGCATACAATGATCCTTTAAATAAATTAAAAGCTGATATTTAAAACTCATTTAACGTTTGCAAGAAAAATGCCTGTATTTTGACTACAGTAATACAATTCGGTGTTTTTGCCTTACAGCTATTTTTTTTTCCTTTTTTTTTAATCCTCATCGAAGGACATGCTTATTGATTTTAGAGAAAGGGGAAGGAAGAGGGAGAGAGACAGAGACAGAAAGGCAGAGAGAAACACCAATCGGTTGCCTCTGGCATGCACCCTCATCGGGGCCCTAACCCTCAAACTAGTCCTGTGCCCGGACCAGGAACCCAACCCACGAACTTTCAGTGTGCAAGACAACGCTCCAATCATCTAGGCCAAACCAGCAAGGCTGCCTTAGAACTGTTTTTACTGCAACTGATTACTTTTGTAAACTTATTGTAGAAATCACAAAGGGAAAGCTTATTGAATTATGTTCTTTAAACTTATATTTGCATTTCACTTATACTGATATTAACAAGGAGTTAAAGTTTGGGAATTATTCTCACTTTGATTTTTTAAAATGATATAAACTTTTAATAATCTAAAGAAAATGCATCCTTGCGAGTCCTATTTCCAAAAACCACTGTGTCAAGTTTCTAAATATGGTATAGTGTTTTATAATCTAGGATCACATACTTATTTGTTCCTATATGTAGCTCTTTTAATATTCCTATTATTTGTAATATGAGTTGTACTCATGAACCACCTTGAACCACCATTCTTAACTTCTGGAAATCAACATACCCAGTTTTATCCTGGCTTTCCCTAGAAATTTTAACTAATTTTAACTAATTAATTAAACTAATAATCCTCTGGTGTCACTCTCCTAGTTTATCATCTCAACTATACTTCTACTTCTTAAACTCACCTTGCTCACCCACTGTAAAGTTTCAACCCGATTAATCTTTACCATTCAGATCCCTCCCCTATGTCAAGGAGCCCTCTACAGTTGAAGCAACTCTCCGATTATTGTCTTGCCATTCCCTCTATTTTAGCATTTACATTTGTGTGTCATTATAATGGAAAGACGCATTTAATCTGTTTACATAGCTGTCTTCTCCAATATATAACATGATCCATGACGTCAAGGAGAGGTCTTATTCATTGTTGCATCTCTGATAACAGAGTTATCAGCAGTTTCTTCTCCTTTCCAAAACAGTTTAATTCTAAGCCATCCTCAAAGGAGTGGGTCAATCATAAGGTAATATTAGTAGGAATATTAGGTAATTAGCTTCAGGAATTCCAACTAACACCACATTCCCCAAACTAAATAGGTTGGGCATAACCAAATCAATAATTAGGTATACAACAATAGTTTTTTTTTTATATTTTTAACAGAGTTTAGAGTAGTTTTAGGCACATATTAAATAGGCACTTACTGATTCCAAGTGTAGGTATAACACTGGCTATTGTGTTTAATGAAACAGTATTTGGTACAGTGGCATCAGAGAAGATTCTATCAACTACGAGACAGGCACTAAGGTCAGGAATCTAGATTCTCACAAGGAGTGCCAAGTAGGGAACAGATTTACCCTAGGGGTTAAAGATTAATCCAGCAGGAAAAACATGTAACTAGTGATTTTCAACACATTCAAATTATGAAAAACCTATATGTCTTTGTGTTTTGGGGAAAAAAACAAATTGAATACTATTTTTTTTCTTATTGTTCTGCCTTATGGTCTATGTCTGCATGCTATCTATAATACTCATGAACATCGATCCAAATCTAAAAGACTTAAAAAAGAAAATCCAAAAACATGCAAAGTTTACCAATTGTCAAGAAGGCAGCAAAGGGTAATTGGGAGGGAGCAATAAAAGACTGGGTGGGTAAATTTGTATATCAATACAACAAAGAGTGAAATATTTTTAAGAACATCAGATACTTGTCTTTGAACAATTGTCACATAAGGCACAGTAGCTGCATGACAATTTTTCTCCCTCACCATTTTTTCTCTCTCCATTTCTGCAATTCTAGACCATCTTTTATTTTCATTTTATCTTTATTTCTGGACCTATTCATGCAGATTATTTTACTGAGACTATTCTTTTAAGTCCACATCTAAAAATATATAGTTAGTTGTGTGTTCTCTCCTAAAAACTCATTATACCACTTCTGCTACTTTAGAATCCCTCCCCATTATTTTGATTATCAGAAAGACCTCAAGAACCCAGCAACATTCTTCTTTAGCCAAAAATCATGGAAGAAAACACAACTATTCCTTGAACTTTCTGTGATTCTCATCCAATTTTCAATAACTGAATATAAATTTTATGCTAACATACAAATGTAACCACTAGAAGACATTTTTCCATAGGCAAGCAATAGCAGAAGCCAAGATTTAAAGAAAAAAAAATAATACTTAGGCATTTAGGGAATTATAGCTATTATTTTCCTTCGTGATTTGAAAAAAGAAGAGTCCTTATTCGATTTTTACTATGGAATATCTTCATGTAGCTTCTGAAATGATACTAAGCCACGGAAGTTTGAGAACCTTTAGACTGAGAGAAGGGAGTAACTCAAGGAAGCAGCCGCAGGTGCCAAGGAGCCTGCTGCCCACCTGCAGATGTGTGACGTCTGGAAGGGGCTCTCAGCCCCTGAAAAATATGGCCGTGAGAGCAGCAGACACTCAGATACAAACACTGCAATAAAGTGCATTGAAATTCAACTCTTCACAAAGTTTAAGGTGTTCAGCAGAAATGGCTGCAAAATTTCAAAAAAATTCAAAAGAAATGCTCTCCTTTTCAGTATGCCAAGGCCAACAAAGGAAGCTTTCCTAGCGAATATAGCTTTTCTCCCATTTTCATTCCCATTTGATTACTGAGAAATCCAAAAAGTCAGGTGCTATGATGAAGTTCTCAAATGTACTTTAACTTAATAGTCCTAACTATCTTTGGGGTGTGGGGACAAATCTGGAATTAAATCAAGTTAGAGAATTTATAATAATCTAGGCCTCCCTCGCCTGCCTTCTACTTGACTTTGGTAAAGTGACTTAACCTATCCTGTATCTCAGATCTATCATTTATAAATAAGAATAGTAATAGAAAATACCTCTTTTCATTGAATTTATTGGGGTGACACTGGTTCACAAAACCATACAGGGTCCAACTGTACAACTCAACACAACATCATCTGTACACTGCATCATGCGCCCGTCACCCCAAGGCAAGGCTACTTAAGCCCGTCAGAGAAAGACGGTACCATATGGTCTCACTTATATGTGGAACCTAACGAACAAAATAAACTGACAAGCAGGACAGAAACAGAGGCGTGGGTACATGAAGCAGACTGACAGAAAAGACTTCTTGTCAGTATTGCAAATTAACTTAGATAATATATATTAAGTACCTAGAAAAGTTTTAGGCAGAAAGCAAGTATTTAATGAATATACATTAATAATAACATATAGGAAAAAGTGTGAGTTTATAACCTAAAAGTTGAAGTCCTCTTTTTTTTCCATTTACTGATAAAAGGAACTATTAAATTCCTTGATCAGAAGAAAAAATATAATTCCCCTATATATTTATCAGTATAGAATGGATGATTATAGCAGATTAATACACAAAGCAGATTAAACCAAATCCCAGACCTAGGGAGCTAAGTGTGTAAGTCCTGAGTCAATTAAGCATGTTGTTCTCTCTCCACATAAGCTATTCATTCCATTTCCAAATACAATTATGAAATATTTTATTAATATTTCTATTTACTAACAATAAAAACTACCTTATGACAGTTACTTGCCTTTAACAATGCTATTAATTTTTGCATCAGAAACTGAAACTGTCACAAAATTCTTCAATATTGATATATGAGAAAGCACAAAAATATTTAAGGATGATTTTATTTGAATGTGAGTAAACAGCTTACCTCTAAACTAAATGGCAAAATAATTGATAAGTAATAATCATATGCTTCTCTTCTTTTGAAATATATAAAAATAAAATAAACTTGAACAAATGCACAAATAAAAATAATCTTGAATTGTGGCATATTTGAATAACTTCCTCAGCTTCTTACTCCCTGGGTGAAGACAGAAATGTTTTAGATTATTCATTAAGTGGTTCTCTAGTGACCTGAAATGTTAACACACACTCTTCTATGCCACTGTCCCAGAAACACTCTAATCCACCATTTTTCTAGAACATGGTTCTTCTTACTTTCATATTCAAATACGGAATATTGGAAATTCAGTGACTAAAAATCTCATGAGGCTATCCTTATATACCATGGAACAACAAAAGGAATTTTCTTTTGTCACAGATCAAAAGGTAACAACCACATCTTTGCAGCACCCTGCTGCTTCTGAATTAATGTAGCTAATTTATGACTCCTGGACCCTCTTCTTTCCACTGCTCAAGTCACTTTCTACCACTGCTGGGGTTTTGATAATTTTTTTTCAGACTACTAGAATACTGTTTTAGAGTATTGGCACTCTCATTTAAATACAGGGTAAGTTTTAGATGTTCTGTTCCAACTGAATATCTAATTTATATTTTGTTAACTTTTACACGCAGAAAATAAACACAAGCATTAAGAACTAATTTTAATTAAATACTTTCTATCCAAAATGTCATTATCAGAAAAGAAATGATACAAGAGGAATATATAAGAACTTTGTTATTACAATTACTAAATATTAATGCAACACGAGACCTTATTATTCCAGAGCCCATAGAATACCTAAATTCATAAAATAATCTTTCAATTTGGGAACAAAGGGAAAGTGAGTTAATGAAGTAAAGTCCTCCTACTTTGCACTGGGTTGGGGCGGGGAATACATAGGGCAGTTTCTCAACAAATATCCCAATGAGAGGGTACCAGTCAAAATGAGCCTGCTAAGTCAAAAAGAGGGTCAGCCTGAGAGAGTATCGCTTATACCTTCCGCCACTACAACTTTCAACAATTTATCCCTTTCCCACTGTTCCACATTCCACCTTCCAAGACACTTCAGGTTTTCCCTTTTCTACCTTCTGACCAGGAGAGTAGACCTAATATTAATATCCTTTCTATCTAATGCAATATTTTTCTAATTACTTAAAAAAAACTCTCTGATAAAATAGAGCTCTTTAATTTCACAAAGTTTCAGTTATTTTGTTTGAATTATAGCAAAATGCAAACAGCTTAATTCATCAGAAAGTATGTAAATCCCATATTTCAGTTTTGTCATTTATAACACTTGAGTAAAAATAATATCTAACTCAATGTTCATGGGAATAATAAATGATTTATTATTTCCAAGCCATTACAACACAGCCTGGGACACAGTAAGTTAAATAAATGTTAACTGTTTTTGTAAAGTGACTCTACAGTCTTTTCTTATTCTGCATGGAGGAAGGGTATAAAGAGAAGGTAGATACTGCACACTTGTAATAACTCAGGCTAAGGGTCATTAGCAAGAAGGAAAAGAATAGAATGAATAAATGTATGAAGAAATTTGAAGACTTCACCAATTTATAGAATAAATTCCTTTTTATCTTTACATTCACAGAGGATACATCACGAGTTGTACACTTTTTGTCAAGCATCAGCACAGGCAGGCAGTTTTACTTTTCATGGTGTATATTTTTGGTACCTTATGTTTTGGGCAGCTAAATTTCAATTTTAAAAATGTTTCTAAGGAATTTATTAATTGTGGTATATGTAGTACTTGGCAAAAACATCTCACTAAAGCACAATGATGTTTTAGTCACACACGTGACTGAGAGCACTAAGCTCTTTAATGAGATTATTCCCGATTGCACTTTACTGTGGAATGTCTTTTTCCTAAATCTTCATCAATCTCTTCTTTCTCTAATCTTCCTGTTAGAGCTATTTTTCCAGTAGTGCTTTCCATTCTATTACTTTCCATAGCCTCCAATATCAAGCTACATTACCGATATTATCTCCCTCGTGGTTCTTGAAGATTCCCTCTCCAATGGAATCTGACTATAAACAGCCACTGCACTTATTCACTAACCCAATTCCCAGTGCCTTCCGTAACTGCCACATGTTAAAACCTGGTGTCTCAAGAAGCCTCTAATGAATTCCTTGCCATCCAACCCTAATGGGTTTTTTCTTATGTCACTGGAGAATTTGGTCATCTTCTTTGTTTCGAAAATCTCATCTTCACTGCATTCTTTGTCACTGAACATTCTTGATGGTCCTCCTAACTTTTTAGTTGCTCATAGTTTTTGGCTCCAGATTCTGAATCTAGACCTCTTTTCTTCTCTTTCTCTAATTCACCCTTGTAAATACAACCTAAATGCATAGCTTCAATTCCCATCATTACTGTGCACTACTGTGGGATCTGTATCATCAGCCCTGTTAGGCCTAACCTCTGGGTAAATTTTTAGTCTCACCGTGCCAATTTTCAAGCTCGAATATCTATAGCCTACCTACCCTCTCTCCTTCACTAAGTCACAATACCATTTTAAGGATTTACTTTGCTGACAACGATGTGCGCTGGTCTGAGTGCAACAATTCTATAGAATCAAACCCCGCTCTGCCCCTTTGGGTTGTGTGATCTTAGGTATATTACATCTTCAAGTGTCTATTTTCCAATCTGTAAAACGAGAATAACAGCACTACTTACCATAGGTTGGCTATTAAAAGCACAGTACATGAAAATTGCTTGACAGTGAAAGGTCATGATTGAAGTATTCAGTAACACTAGATACCAAGATTTTAACTATCACATTTACCAAGTAAATATTGTTAATAAGAGTAAAAATGGCTGGACAAAATTCCTGAAGTAAAGTGATATTTAATTAAAATGTTATTTATTATTCTGACAAAATACATCAATCTGTATACCGAACATGGTGGCAGCTATGTCAAAATGGAGAGAGTGCTGAGTTTACAGTCAAGTAAACTGGTCATAAAAACTGCCTCCAAAATATACAGCAAAATGAATTGAGTAAATCACTATACATTCTGTGAATATTAAATTACTCACCAGTGAAATAAAAAGCGTTGAAATTGAACTCCAAGGGTCCTAATATTCAATAGCTCCTTGAGTAGCTAATTCAGTATCCAAATATTTACTCATCAATTCCTTCCTCAAATTTTTCCCTGCTGTGGTTTTTCTTTCTAGTAAAGAAACAAAATCTTCCTCGACATTCACACACTGCCTCACATCTTCCCTATGTCGGGATGTGACATCGCCACTCAACCATGTGCTAAAGCCAAAGCTGTAATCACTTGCAATACCTCAGAATTTTTTTAAAAAATGGGCACTGACAAATTTAAATACTAACAGCAACTCTAAGTTTGATTTACTGCTCAAAACACTGAGTGCTTCCCATCATCTACAGAATAAAGCTCAATTTCACTGCCAGCTTTCAAGGTATTTCACCATCTGATCCCAACGTACCCTTCTGCTATTATTTCTACAACTTCCCTTCTGGCACGCTCTACCTAGCCAAATTGAAATCATCAGTTCTCTCTCTCTCTCTCACTCTCTCTCTCTCTGTATATATATATATACACACAGAAAGAGCGAGAGAGAGGCATAGATATATAGCATATATGTATATCTATATGTAGATATAGGTATATATACTATAATATATAGTATGACTGTTGATACTATGTAACATATATTATATATATTATAATATACTATACTACTGCAGTGTAAGTTATATATAATATACTGTACATAATATATATGTATATATTAGTATATATGTGTGTGTGTATGTATATATGTACTATAAACAGTCACTGCACTTATTCATTAACCCCACTTCTAGTGCCTTCTGTAACTGCAACGGAAGGCTCTGGTGTCTTATATAATATATTCTGTTTTTTATGTGTTCTTACAATCCACTCTGCCTGAATGTTCCCCCTGATATCTGAAAGTCTAAATAAATCTTACTTCAGTAGACACTGCAGGTTGCCTACTTAAGATCCATTCTCCTTTTCCATCTTCAACAATACTTACATTCTCAGTGCAGTATCCCAAAACTCTCCTCATGCAGATATACTCAAGAAAAATCCAGTCTCATTTGCAACTCCATGGATGAGCCTCGGTTCATTTATGCCAATTGCACATTCCTGCATCCCAGTCATAGGTATAAAAAAAAGTGCATGTGTATCCTAAGCACACTGATCATCACAGATTTCAGAACACTTCCTTGAAAATACTAGGGTAGTGTTTCTTCTTCTAGAGACTGTTAAGTACAAGTTTTAAGTCCCAGAATTCATTTCTGCCACCCTCCTACCAGTCAAGGGAAAGAGCAGAGCTAAGGACATCAGAGAGAATAGAGTAAAGGTTCTAAATGTACTGTATCTGTCCACTGCTCTCCATGTGAACTTTTAGTTACATCACCCAATAAATTCTGTGTAAAGATACTTCCATTACTTGCTAATAGGCAAAAGCATTTCAAATTTATATATATACAACACACACACACACTTCATAACCAAATTAAAGTAAAATACAATATACAGGTGAAGATAATCGCACCTTTAAAATCATACAGCTTTTTACAATATGCATTTTAGTGGCATTTACCTTCTACCTGCCTAGTGCACTCAGATATAAAGGGTACCTGTCATGACCACTTCTTTACAACACACACCTGTCAAGGCCAGGTCCATGTCTGTTTCATCCTGGTGACTTTCACAATGCCTTACACAGTGTAAAAATAGAATAAATAACTATTTTAATACTGAACAACTGAACAAATGGAAAAATCAATCTATGTGATTATCTCCTAGAATCAATTGTTTTAATAAAAACATAAAATGATTATTTGAATTTCCCCTTCAGTTTATTCTCTGCACCATGTGTCTTCCTAATAATACAACATACTCTGAAACTCTATCACTGTGTCCTAGATTTAACATTTAAAAGCACTAAGAGAAAAGTACATATTAAGTATTAAATAACTGTTAATAACTTTTGCCACTTCGATATCTGTATCCCATTTTAAATGAGTGACTTAAAATTTAAATTATAAAGAAAACAACCCCAAAGTTTAAATTTTTTAAATTCTATTATAATCACTTTAAAATTCAACATTTCAAACAATTAGATATTAAAATATTGTAATGAAGTAAAAAATTTCTAAATCAAACATTGCAAATATAACTTTTTGCAGAAACCCGTTATCATCATGCTTTTTGATAAATTCAAAATATATGAGAATACATTAAAATGTTACCTGAACAATATTTCCTCTTTTTGGCTTGTGTTATTCCATTTCTTATTCACCATCATTCCATTTTGCATAAGTACAATTTTCCTAGCCACACTGGAAGTGTTCCAGGCACTTTAGTTCTAATTGCTTTGACAGCTTTTCTTTAAACCTTTCAAATTCTCATTCATGCTAATCAACTGAGCAAGTTTTTGTCAATCTAGAGAGCATGTAGTGGAAGCTTTTATTGAATCAAATGCTTTACTTATGTGAGGGGGTAAAAAAACAATAATTCACTCAGTAAGATTTTAATGAGGATATTTTAAATAAACTCCAACCACAAAATATACCAAAATAATATGAAATATTGAAGATTTTATATATATTTGTTTACTGAATTAACTATTTAGGATCCTTTACTACAGAAGTTATTAAAACCGTATATAAATACTAAATGTATACACTACTTCAAATGTGTCTGCTATAAATGTATGTAGGTCAAGTAAAGCTGGCTTACTAAGATATCATTATTTTTATAATTACAGTATTGTGTACATGAAAAAAATCATGGTGATCACTACCGATTTTAACAACATACTGCTCATTACACACAGGACATTGACAATGGTGATAAAGATGAATGAGGTGCAAGTACAAATGCATGTTTTTCTGTTCAGAATGTTTCACAAGCTAGTGTTTATCTTTTAAAAAAAGGTGTATTTCTACACATACACAATGGTCACAAACCATGCATCTCATTAAAGTGGCTAAAGCAAGCAAGGATTGATGACATGTGTCCCCGTTAATGATGAGGCAAGAACTTAACAGCATAAAGGACACATGGACAAAACCAAAGGGGGTAGACTGGAGAGTGGGAGGCGGGGATGGGTGGGAGCGGGGTATCGTGTGGGGGAAATCGAGACAATTGTACTTGACAACAATAAAAAAAACATTATAAAAAATATAAAATTCTTTAACTCCTTGGTTGTCAGACTTCCACTCAGTTCAATTTTCTGTCAGATCTGGCTGTTTTTGTTTACTTAAATTGCTGTTTTTCCTCTTTTGGTTGTGCGAGGAGGCACAGTGTGTCCACCTATGCCTCCATATTTGCCTATAGACGAGCTGAGTTTCAAGTACAACGTGATCCCTACCTATCGGGATCAAGCCACAGTTACAGAAGCTGCCAAGAAAGTGCAGTGTGTACAGGAACTGCCCATGGACACGGAGTTGCCCTGTCCTGAAGATGGCGTTCTCGTTCATGGAATGTTCATGGATGCTTCTCGATGGGACAATAATGAGATGGTGATAGAAGACACATTGCCTGGACAGATGAATCCAGAGCTGCCTGTGGTGCATTTTGAACCTCAACAGAATTATGAGCCGAGCCCAACACTTTACCACTCCCCACTTTATAAAACAGGGGCCCTGGCAGGCACACTGTCAACCACAGGTCATTCAACCAACTTTGTGGTGACTGTCCTTTTGCCCTCCAAGAGGCCCAATGATTACTGGATCGCCAAGGGGTCGGCTTTGCTTTGCCAGCTGAGCGATTGAAGGGGGCACCTCAGTGCTGAAAAAGCAGCAGCCAGAGATCTTTGAAAGGCAAAAGTCTGTGTAACTTGTATGTGATCAAATCAGCATTACTTCTGATCTGATTTAAGGATAGTAAATGTGACTTTTATTTTTCTTATAATCTAAAAAAAAAAAAAAAAGTAAAATTCCACATACTCCCTATATCTGCAACTGACATTATTACTGAGTCTTTATTTTAAAAAAGAACAGAGAAATAAATTTAAAATCTAGGTTAATTAATGTTGATTTATATTCCTTTGGAAAATCAAATACAGTTCAGAAAGTCAGCATAAACAGTGGTTACTTCAGACTTTTTTGCAGTATGTCCTGTCTATAAAGTTTCTAAGTATTTTACACTGAAAAATATTATTGCTTTTAAGTACAACATAGACAACTTGAATATAAAAAATGCATTGGCCTATTTAATATCCTTTATTGAAAGTTTCAATATTTCCTGCACCACAAAATATTTTAAGCAAAACTCTAAATAATTTCAAGATTGATGGGGCTGTACAAATACAAATTTTCAGCTAAGAAGAAGCCTACAAGGGGGAACCCCCCCCCAAAAAAAAAAACAGAATTATCTTCTGAAGGGCAAGCCTCTGGTAGTACAGGCTTCCCCCACTAGGTGAGTGTTCTATAAACCCATCTGTGTCACCGTGCCAGCTATTGTTGTGAGAGGCTGCATTCAGCTTCACTAAATTTTTAAACTACATTTTATCGATCATGCTTTAAGAGTTGTTTTGATTTTCCTCCTTTTGCATCCTCCACCGAGCACCCCCAACTCCCTCAGGCAATCCCCCCACGGCAGTTCATGTCCATGGGTCATGCATATAGGTTCTTTGGCTACTACTCCATTTCCTATACTGTACTTTACATCCCCGTGGCTATTCTGTAACTACCTATTTGTACTTCTTAACCCCCTCACCTGTATATTCATTTCAACACATTTGCCCTCCCATCTGGGAACCATCAAAACACTCTCCATATTCAATCCTGTCTCTGTTCTCCTTGTTTGTTTAGTCTCTTTTTTAGATTCAATTGTTGATGGGTATATATCTTTGCCATTTTATTGTTCATAGTTTTAATCTTCTTTTTCTTAAATAAGTCCCTTTAACATTTCATATAATAATGGTTTGGTGATGATGAACTCCTGTAGTTATTTCTTGTCTGGGAAGCTCTTTATCTTCCCCTTTGACTCTAAATGATATCTCTGCTGGATACAGCAATCATGGCTATAGGTGCCTGCTTTTCATGACTTTGAATATTTCTTGCCAATCCCTTCTAGCCTGCAAAGTTTCTTTTGAGAAATCAGCGGACAGTCTTATGGGAACTCCCCTGTAAGTAACTAACTGCTTTTCTCTTTAACTATTGATAACCATTTATCTTTAACCATTTTAATTATGATGTATCTGGGGGTGGTTCTCTTTGCATCCATCTTGTTTGGGACGCTATGTATTTCTAAACTTGCATGTCTATTTTCTTCATCAAATTAGGAAAGTTTTCTTTCACTATTTTTTTCAAATAGATTTCCAAGTTCTTGCTCTTTCTCTTCTCTTTCTGGCACCCCTAGGATGTGAATGTTGGACCTCTTGAAGTTGTCCCAGAGGCTGCTTACACTATCCTCATTTTTTTAGATTCTTTTTTCTTTTTGTTGTTCTGATAGGTTGTTTTTTGCTTCCTTATGTTTCAAATCATCGATTTGCCTCTTGGCTTCATCCACTCTACTGTTGCTTCCCTGTAAATTGTTATTCATTTCAATTAGTGCATCCTTCATTTCTGACTGGATCTCTTTTATGCTGTTGAGGCCCTCACTAAGTTCCTTGAGCATCCTTCTAACTAGTGTTTTGAACTCTGCATCTCATAGATTGCTCATCTCCATTTCATTTAGCTCTTTTTCTGGAGTTTTGATCTGCTCTTTCATTTGGGCCATGTTTCTTTATCTCCTCATTTTGGCAGCCTCTCTGTGTTTGATTCTATGTATTAGGTAGAGCTGCTTTGATTACATGTCTTGGTAGTGTGCCCTAATGTAGCAGGTCCTGTTGGATCCAGTGGCACAGCCTCCCCTATCATCCAAGCTGGGTACTCGAGGTGCACCCTTTGTGTGGGCTGGATACATTCTCCCCTTGTAGTTGAGTCTTCATTGCTGCTGGCCGATCGTTAGAAGGAACTTACCAAGGCTAGGTGGCTGCAAGGATTGGCTGTGACCACAGACCAATAACCACCACCCTCCATGGGGGATCATCTGTGCAGAACCAGGGTGGTGGTGCTCTGATGTGGTCTGTAGCTGTCCACTGGGTACACTGGCCCTGAAGTTTCCCAGGTGGTGCAGGCCAAGGTCAACTCCCACCTGTGTTTTACCCAGGTCCACCCTTCCTGAGCTGTAAAGCAATCTACGATGGCTGCTACTTGTTCTGAACTTGAAGATTCCAAGGCAAAGCCAAGCTGTGAATCTAGACTGGTTGCTGCTAGTGCAGGGCCTGGGGCTCACTGGGTCCAGGTGTTGCTCGTTCGAGAGGATTTAGGAAGTTGTGCAGTGTGAGCCAAAACCAGCCATTCATATTGAAAAGCAGATTGGGTGGGCCCATAAGTTGGGTGGGGTAGAGTCTCTGGAGCTCTGCAAGGTGAGTCAAACAGTGTTAGCTAGGTTAATGGAGTCTCATACATGGCACCAGCTTGCTGGTCCTGTGGGTCTATGGGTGCAAGGTTTAGAAAAGGGACAATGACTTCTGTCTGCCTTGATGCCAGACACTTCAGTTTCTCCCAGTATGCCCCTGGTGCTGGAGCTCAGAGGGAGTGCATATGAGTAGGTGAGTCAGTGTGTGGGTTCTTTGAGAGGAACTGCTTAGAGTTACAGCAGTTTCTTCTACCAACTCAATCCCTGCTAAATTTTGTAGCCATAAGTTGTGGGGACTTATCTTCCTGGCACTAGAACCCTGGGCTGGCAGGGCCTAGTGTGGGGGTGGGATTCCTCCCTCCTAAGAGTTCCCTTCTCAATTTTTATCCACCACACCTGGGTGCGGGACCAGCCCATTCCATGTCTGTGCCCCTCCTGCCAGTCTAAATGGATGTGGTTTCTTTAATTCTGTGGTTGTCAGACTTCCATTGAACTCTATTGAACTCTATTTCCGATTGTTCTGAGTGACGGTTGTTCTATATTTTAGTAGTAACTCTGATATGGTTGTACAAGGAGGTGAGCCATGTCTGCCTATGCTGCCATCTTGACTGCGAGACAGGACGAAGGATCTTCAGTGAATTTTTTTAAAGACCCTTTCAACACATTTCCCAGTTTCATCATGGATAGTTTACAAATGCACTGCCCACAGTGTGCTGGGTGTTTGGCAGTTTTTGACCAAAAACAGCATGACCCCCATGCTCCACCCTCCCCATTCACCCGATCTTGCCCCTAGTGACTTTTCTTTGTTTTCCTCGATGAAAAGAGTCCTCAAAGGGAAACATTTTGCTGATGGTAAAGAGGAGAAACCAAAATGACAGAAGTACTTAAAAGGCATCAAAATCCATGCGTTCAAAACTGTCTTAAACAGTGGAAAAATTTGTCTCAGTAGGTGCATTGCATCAAATGGAGAGTACTTTGAAGGTGACTGAATTTTAAACATGCAAGCATCAATACACAATTTTTCATAAATAAATGTTTTTGGGTCCCCCTATCACGTTTCTGATTTGAAATTATATAAACAAGTTTCATGGTTTAGTTCATTATAAACAGTCTTTCTGAAATCATCATATAGAGGACAAAGTTACTCATGAGTATATTTCTAATTTCTATTAGTTACTTCTCTTTCCCAAAAAAGGAACATATTTTTTTAAGAATCACTAAAATTTGGACTTGACTAAAATGAACATCAGCCATCTATTGGTCCAACTGCTATAAATTATTTCCCAGTTGATGCTGGGCTAATAGCACTACCTCTAATATAGGAGTCAAATGCATTCTAAAACTACCAAAGAAACAGTGGTAAACTACTGTTTCACCAGTATTAGATTTTCATAGTTTTTGAAAGGCTCACCAAATGGCTTGGCCTTAAAACAACAAAATTTGCAAACATGTATAAAGAATTCTTTAGTTAAGCTCCATGTTTTTCTAGTAGAGTGATTAACAGCATAAATTACGGACCCTGCTCAACTACTTCCTATGTGAAGTTGGCTATTTAATTAATTAACATCTGTAAACTTTTTCTTAAAGATGTTATGTATTTATTTTTAGAGAGGAGAAGGGAGAGAGAAAGAGAGGGAGAGAAACATCAATGTGTGGTTGCCTCTTACGCACCATATACTATGGATCTGGCCCACAACCCAGGCTTGTGCCCTGACTGGGAATTAAACTGGTGACCCTTGGGTTTGCAGGCTGGCACTCAATCCACTGAGCTACACCAGCCAGGGGGACATCTGATCTGTAATCTTCAACGTTCTCATCTATAAAACAAGGAAAATATCACCTACTACATCAGGTTATTATGAGGACTAAATGAGTTAATATGTCTAAAATTTTTAGAACAGTAGCTGGTAAATCTTCAAAGTGATATCAGTGTTGCCTATTACCTACAATTACAAATACCACTGTGTTTCTGAAATAGATGACAGAAGAAGCAAAGTGAAGGCTCTTAAAAAATGAAGATACTTTCATATTCTAAAATATATTTTGTTATTCATATCTTTTGTTCATAATATGATCAAACAAGTATGTATATACTAGTAATGCAAAAGATTTCTACATAATTATTTTTGAATGAATATTTTCATGAGACTAATAATAGGTTTCTCAAAGCTATGAACATTCTAAGAGATCTTCACACTGCTGGATTTTACAAACACTATGATTTTGTTTATGTAGACATGCTTAATTGGGGGGAAAGGACCATTTATTTCCTCAATTCCCAAAAGGTGCTGATAACTTAAAATTTTAAATTAGAAAATTCACACTTTGAAAAGATCTTCTAATAATTTATCCTGCTCAAAATTAATCATATTCTAACCTACATAAATTTACCATATTATGCAGTACTATATTTCCTTTAATAAAACCACATTGGTTAGACTAACAGAATGGTATTTCTGTTTTTCAGTATAACTGTAAAATTATTTTAAAGGCTTGTGTTTATTGATGTACTCATTTCATTTACAAACCTGAAATAATTATGTCATGGGGATTTTCTAAAATTTAAGCCTCTTGCTCCCAGTACACTGATTTCTTCAAATACTAATGGTTATGAAGCATGTATTTAATAAAAGTATGTTTTTCAGAATAATATATAGTAGCCACTTACGTATTTGAACATTTCCAATATTACTTTCATATCTATAGGTAAAAAATATGCACTTTAATAAACCAGAAATAACTTCTGGTTCGTAAAGTCCCTTTCATAATGGAATACTTTATTTGATATAATAAAGTTATGTACGGTAAAGGGAAATTACTTATTGCAGCACACACGTCACACAGTCATTGATGGGTTAATTTTCCCGTGCCTCCATATTCAAACAAAAACAGATTATTAAAAACAATCTGTCTCATAGGATGGTTCTAAGAATAAAATGAGACCATGAGTCTGGAGCATTCGGCGTTACTCCTTGCACACAGAATGTCTGATTTGACAAAATTCAAAAATATAAGACCAGGGGCAAAGCAGTGCCACATCCTCAAGTTAAAGACAATCAGCCAACTTTCAGCGAAATATTTTTAAAAGCATGTTGTCCTAATAGATGTATTATCCTTTGGAGAAATAATCATGAACTATTAATATATTTTATGAACATTATCAGGTCACATCATAATTGATGAATGAATATTACATTGATTTACCTTAGCCAACTTCAGTGACACTTAAAAGTTAACAAAATTATTAATACTAAACTAAATCTTCCAACCCCACTTCCCTCTATTATTATATAACTCATACGACTTTTGTGATCTACTCCTTGAACTAAGCACAAGCTCACAGACCAAACTTGCCAGGAACTAGAATGATGGTCACTGTTTTTGCGGACAAAACCAAAGGCGCTGAGCACTGTAGGAGAGATCATTTAAAGAGGGGGAAAATGATCTGAACAGGCATACCCTTTACATTTGTTAAATTTAAACACAGGATAAAAGCATAATTTGGGGAAAGTATTATTTTATACTCTATAAAAATTTAAAGACACTTTACATATTAAAATATTCTTCTGATCATCTATTCTTGTACTATAGATTTCTACTCTACCACAGGAGAAATTTGGTCCCGCTTTTAAAAAGAATGTACAATACAAAAATGTAAAAATAAAAAGGTTACAGAATCATATATCAAAAGGAGTTGAATATTTTACATTGAAACATTTTTTCCCTTTAAAATTAATGTTCTACTTAACTATTAGGAAATAAGACTGCCACTTCCTAGATACCTAATAGTAGTTAGCTTTCAGCAAATTTCAGTTATAAAGCTATATAATAGTGGTTCACAGACTATTTCAGGAAATTCATGACCACTTTGATCATTTGTCATTGTCACTGGAAAAAAATCCATCCTAAGAAAATGCCTGTGAATGCATGGCTCTCGTAACATGAAGACTCTGACATTATTTTCAACTTATATCATCTGTAGATTTTATTTTTGTTTTTATTATACATGCTAACCAAGGATATAAGTTTTGGCTCCAACTTTAAAGATTTCCAAAGGACTATGACACAGTAAAGGAAAAATATATATAATTTTAATTGTGAGGCTCTTAAAAATATATTAATATGTTCAAAAGAATAATGAAACATCTATAACATGATCTTTAAAACAATGATTGCATAAAGATCATATTCCTCTAACAGTTTAAATATTTGAACTCAGTTACTATATCCACAGACTGTGAATTTAAAAAACAAAATCACTGTTAGTTCAATAGATTGAAATGTTAACTATATCTTCAGCCCAAGTCTCTGGACAATGAGAATCCAAGTATGAGTGTAGAGTGTAACACTGAAGAGAATATCATTATAGCACTAATCTTCATTTTAAAGGCAATAACATACAATACACAAGGCAGGCAGAACTATGTTAATTCTTTTACTCTTTCTGGTTTTATAGTGTAACTCTTTAATTATTAAGGTGTTATTTTGATTATGTGGCATTCCACGTTCACTAAGTTGGATTTACCACATGCATAAAAAGTGATGTATTTTGTTAAATTGGAAAGGTGCTCTATTCTCATATTTTGATTTGAAATCTATTTGACGCCTATGATATCAGAATATTTCAAGGGCAGAAGGTAACAAAAGAATAGGATTAACATTTCAAATGTCATCCAGAAAGCAAACTTAAATTATTTTATATTTTTATCATATTACTTGATATTGGAAGTATTGTTTATTGTTTTTATTTACTACAATAAACAAAATAATAGGCCTAAAACTTTGCAAAAACATTATTCAAGCAATAATTAATTTAAATAAACTGATCCCTTTGGTTGATCTTTTAGAATGTTAAATAATAACATTTTGATTATTGGATGATACAAAAAAATACATATTTTAATAAAATGAATAAATGGGACATTTGAATTCTCAAAGGGGGAACTAGGTCTTAAAATATTTTAAATAAAAATTTTCCACAAGTATATTATTTAGTGATTGCAATGATCTCATATCTGAAATTGGGCTCATATATTTGTGCTATATAGAAAGCATAAAAATTCCATCTGATCCTACCATATTCTCAAAGCACTCTACATCACCAAGGCCACCTGAGAATCCAACTGGCATTCCAGGCCTAAAATGATAATTTGATATGTTGCAATTATATTCCACTACTTCATCATTTACTTTTCCTCACTACTTAAAGTTTTTACCCAGCAGCTTCACTATGTGCATTGACTAAGTCAGAGTTCACGTCACATACACTTCAACAAACTTATATCCAAGGCTGTGGCAGTGAAGCAAGTATTAATGTTATAAGATGTTACAAGATGTATAAGGTGATCCCCATGTACCTGACTTAATGATGTTCCACTTAAAATAATCTAGTAACCTACAGATCATATTAAATGGGAAACAGCAAAGATGTCACCCACAAGGTTTGAAATTACCATTACTCCAATGACTAGTAGAGGGTACCTTCTACACTCAAATGCCCTTGACAAGAAGCTGAATATAACCTCGCTATATCTTCAACAGGCAAGCTGGAGCTATACTAATGCAAAATTAAAAAAAAAAAAAAACAAAAATCAAATTCCAACTGTTGCCCGGCTGGTGTAGCTCAGTGGATTGAGCGCAGGCTGGGAACCAGAGGGTCCCGGTTCGATTCCCAGTCGGGGCACATGCCTGGGTTGCGGGCCAGGTCCCCTGTGAGGGCCATGTGAGAGGCAACCATACATTGCTGTTTCTATCCCTCTCTTTCTCCCTCCCTTCTCTCTCTGAAAATAAATAAAATAAATAAAAAAATAAATAAAAAAAATAAAAAAAAATTCCAACTGTTATGTTTGGGGGAAAAGGGCAATAGATGAAAAAACTAACAACAGTTTCTATCTTTCATGTTTAAAAAATGTATGTTATAGCTTGGGTGCTAAAGTGACCTTATAAGCAGTGGGCACACTGCTTACGACACTGCTTGGGAGGATGCAATATGAAAGAATGAGAGTTCTCGTACACGGAGGATGTCAGCAAACATGGCATCTGGGGCGCGGCTCAGGCTGAGTGACTGCGGGCGATTCACAGCTTCTCTGAGCATCAGGTATTGCCCCGTAAAAAGAACAAATGTGAGTTTATTCTATATTACACTCAGCATCTATACAACCCCATTCTAATCTTTTTTTTCTCCTTGCCCAGATGAAATCACTACCCAAAATTTGGTACACAATATTTAATTCTACACATATTATGTATCCATATACAATGTGTAACCTCGATTTGCAAGTTTAAGACTAAAATAAATAATTTAAAACTCTTACAAATGTATACCTCTAAAGAGTCATTAAGACTGTTGCCAGTTATTGACTATTTTTAAAAATGCTGCATTGAATTTTTTAATGTATTCTGATGCACAAGTGAATTATTTTAATGTAAAACCTAAGAACTGCTTGATTATTGACTCTTCATATCTTCAACTTTACCATATATTATCAAAGTGGTCCCCAAAGCATGTATAATGATTTACACTCTCACAAGAAATACACACTAATTAATACTCTGCATTCCCACCGAAACCAAGTAGTGCCAAGTCTTAATTTCCATTATTTTAAGTGCCATAAAATGACTTGCCACTGTTTTAATTTTCATTCCCTAATTATTAATAAGGTTGATTATGTTTACTTTCCAGTGACTTTCTTACTGTACAAGCTCATCTTTTAACCCACTTTTCCTGTCGGGTGACTGGCCACACTATTGTTGGGTTGTAGGCTTCCCTTACACATTCTGGGCACGTAACCAGTGGTGTTCATAGCGAATATTTACTCCTTGTCTGTGGGCTGTCTGTTCACTTAATTTATGGTACCTTTTGATGTTCATATATCCTTAATTTTAAAAGAAAATATCAATAGGTTTCTTCAAAAATTATCAATTATTTCAAGTATTTGCTTTTAGGGCCTTTTTAAGGTCATCCTTCTGTAATCAAGCATAATAGATATCCTGTTCCATACTTTCTTCTTTCAGTTTTTAGATTTTGTGCATTTTTTAATTTTTCAGGTTTTGGAAAATATGAATATAAGAAATTGGGGGCCTACGATATTTGGCTCTTTATAATATATTTAATAAAAATTTATAAAACAAGCCTGGCTGGTGTAGCTCAGTGGATTGAGCGCGGGCTGGGAACCAGAGGGTCCTGGTTCGATTCCCTGTCAGGGCACATGCCTGGGTTGCAGGCCGGGTCCCCAGTGAGGGCCATGTGAGAGGCAACCACACATTGCTGTTTCTCCCTCTCTTTCTCCCTCCCTTCTCCTCTCTCTAAAAATAAATAAATAAATAAAATATTTAAAAAAAAAAAATTTATAAAACAAATATATAAGCCACAAACATCCACATATACTACTAGGAAATGTGATGGTAACAAATGTGATATGGATAAAAAATAAATGACTCATTCTTGGAATCATATTCAAAGTTTAGCTGCTAAAAAATAAAGAAAAGAAAGAAAAATTATTTTATCCATTGATCCATTCACACAACTAAAACCTAATAATTACCTGCTATATATATGTATGATATATAAAATTACCTGCTCTATATATACATGGTGTGTGTAAAATATACATACATGACATGTATAATATATATTAATACCTGCTGTGTGTAAGTATGTGTGGGGGGAGGTTGTTTAAGGGTTTGCCAGGAAATAGAAATACACTGGTCAGAAAACAAACAAACATGACCTCTGTTCTCATGGAGCTTACCGTCTAAGTGTGTGAGTGTGTGTGTGTAATCTAAATAATCTCACGAGTTATTATAAAATTATAACTACCTTAAAGAAAAGTGCATGGTGCTCTGAGAATTTAAAATATTCTGCAGAAGTGACACTTGATCGTTGAGAGAGGAAAGTTTGGGAAGAAAGTGGCTACATAAAACAGGAATGAAAGAGCATTCCAGGCAGATGGAAGAACACAAACAAAGGCCACAGTTATTTTTTACTGTCTGTCTTCCTCCCCATCTACTGAGCTGAGCAACAGAACCACCGACAAACAGGACTTCTGCTTAGTCTCTTTGTTCATCTTTCACACATCCAAAATTAGCACTAGTATCTGGTACATAGTAGATGTTCAATAAATACTGAGTGATTATAAATAAACTTGTTCAATGCCTCCTCTTGCAACATGCATGTTTTCATTCTAAAAAATTAGACAATATAACAGAGCTTATACCCCCAGAAACACTAAAAATTGACACAAATCATAATACAAACTTCTAAACAAAACCATAAAAATTTTAATAAAAATCATATATACCTAAAAGGAAATGTAAAATTCCTAATAAAAAAAGAAACAATATAGTAAATACATGAACTCTTTTCTTTAAAAACATGACGAAAGTTAGACTCATGGAAGGGGTATCCCTCTATTGCATGCGCATTTGCTTATAGTAGTATGCTTTGCATTCAGCTTTAATTACTTGGTAAAGCTAAACATGAATGGACTGGGAAAACCACACTTCACCAATTTACACATTTTACTAGCATAATTTCCCTACTTATCCATCATGTAGAAGCTAATTCACATTACAGAAAAATATATTTTAGCAAAACAAACTATATTTAATTGTCTGGTACCAAGTAAGTATTGTTCACAACTCGGAGTGCAGCAAAGGAGACTCCCAGGCAGGTTCAAGTTGTCCTGGGAGGTTTCATGGAGTTA